>PVJI01024889.1:0-21266 GCA_004026765.1 Micronycteris hirsuta | reverse complement strand
TCTTGTCTTTATTTTGCCTATTTAAAATTTTCTAAGGGCACCTTGCTGGTGTAGCTCAGTGGATTGAGCACGGGCTGGGAACCAAGCGGTACCGGTTCGATTCCCAGTCAGGGCACATGCCTGGGTTGCGGGTTGGGTCCCCAGTGGGGGCCATGTGAGAGGCAACCACACATTGCTGTTTCTCTCCCTCTCTTTCTCCTTCCACTCTCTCTAAAAATAAATAAAGTATTTTAAAAAAATTAAAAAAAAATTTTTCTAAGGGCTAAGGCAGCTACCAAAATGAAGAGGAAATTTGTGGGAAGCATTTAAAGGTAAGTGTATTAGCTGTTACTATTTGAGTCAATTGGTAACAGGGAAAAAAACAGACTAACCAAAATCTTAGGAGAAAATAGGGAATGAGATACTTTGAGAAAAATATGAGGGCTTTGAAATGGTTCCACATATTCCTGAAAATCTAGAAGGTCATGTGCATGCACAGGGCTGGATGCATGTTCATAAAAGTTCTGAAAAGGTCCTTAGCATCTTCCTATTGCTAAACTTCAGAGTTTGTGCAAATAAGAAATGAATGATGAGGCAGAATTTTAAACTTGCTGAGTGCTAAAGACATGTTCCAACACTCATACAGAGCAAAGCTGCAAAGACTGGTGGATTTTCTGGGTTCCAGGCATTTAGGAAATCTTTGTTCAATAACTATCTAACCACTAAATTAATGGAACAGGGACTTCAGTGACAACATAAAACAAGTGATACAAAACTTATGAAATTAATTCATAAAAATCACTAAAGAAACAAAAAAATTACTATAACAAGCATCAACAATGAACTCAGGGAAGGGAGAGAAATATGATTTTCAGAGTTGCTACATTATCATATTAAAACTATCCAGTTTTCAACAAAAATACAAATAAAATCCTGCATAATTCCTGTTATGTGACATATCTAAATTAGTGAAATTCAGAAAAATAGAAAGTAGAATGGTGTTTACCAGGTTCTGAGGAAAGCAGGGGAAACAGAGTTGTTGTTTAATGGAAATACAATTTCAGATTTGCAAGATGAAAATTTTCTGGAGACCTGTTTTATAACAATGTAAATATATCTAACACCACAGGGCTGTACACATAAAAATAGTTAAGATGTTTAATTTTATGTTATGTGCTTTTCACCACAATTAAAATTTTATACTTTACTAATGAGCTATAAAAAGAAGAGCAAACTACACATAAAACAGGCAGAAAGAGAAATAATAAAGACTAAAGCATAAATAAAACAAATAAAAAATAATAGACATGAGCGACAAAACCAAACATTAGTGTTTTGTAAAGATCAACAGTGTTGACAACCTGTTAAATAAAATGAAGAAGAAAAATACAGAAATAGTAATTACTGAAACTAAACATGAAAGTAGGGACATTACTACTGACATTAATACAGAAATTATAAGAGGATATTCTGAATATTTGTATGTAGACATAGAGACAAACGAGATGAAAAGGACAGACTCCTTTAAACATGGAAACTACTAAAACAGAACCTCCTCAAAAGAAATAGAAAATTTGAATAGACATAAAGTCTGCAGAAATTAGATCAGTAATCACAAAACTCTCAACACATAAAAGTCCAGGCCTAGATGGTTGCACTGGCAAATTCAACCAAACATTTAAAGGAGAATAAATGTTCATTCTTTGCAAAATCTTCCAGGAATTAGAATGGGAAGAAACACTTCCCAAATCATTCTATGAGGCTATAACTACCCTGTTACCAAAACTAAAAACATATCAAAAGTACAATAAAACCCCAATATCTCATAAATATAGATATAAAAAAATACAATATCGGATATTTTCCTGCCTATGTTTCCCTCTAGGACTTTTATGGTGTCACAATTTATATTTAAGTCTTTTATCCATCTTGAGTTTATTTTTGTGTATGGTGAAAGTTGGTGTCAAGTTTCATTTTTTTTTGCATGTACTTTACCCACTGTGGAAAAGAGTATGAAATTTCCTCAGAAAACTAAAAATGGAACTGCTTTTTTTAAAAAGATTTTATTTATTTATTTTTAGAGAGAGGAGAAGGAATGGAGAAAGAGCAATGTATGGTTGCTTCTCACATGGCCCTCACTGGGGACCTGGCCTGCAACCCAGGCATGTGCCCTGAGTGAGAATCAAACCGGGACCCTTTGGTTCCCAGCCTGCGCTCAATCCACTGAGCTACACCAGCCAGGCCTGGAAATGCTTTTTGACCCAGCAATTCCACTGCTGGAACTATACCCTAAGAATCCTGAAACACCAATTCAAAAGAACTTATGCACCCCAATGTTCATAGCAGCACAATTTACAATAGCCAAGTGCTGGAAGCAACCTAAGTGCCCATCAGTAAATGAGTGGATCAAAAAAGTGCAGTATGTTTACACAATGGAATACTGCATTGCAGAAAACAAATTCACACAGATTACTGAAGTCCTGTGGAGAAAAAGGGATGGTACGGACACTCTCTCCAGGGGAAAGAGCCTTGGCCACTCTCTCAAGGGGAGAGCACCTTGACCCTTGCCTGGACAGGCTTTTATTGCTTTCTAATTGCATACATCAAAGAAGGTTTTCATTCATTATGCTCAGGTTTGTTTAGGTGATTACTTTTTATAGATAACAAAGGAAAGGATGTTACTGATTACTTCTTACAGATTGACAAGGAAAAAATGTTGCAAATGCAAGGGAATGATAAGAGTGATTGGTTTGGTTATACTCAGTCCTTGGGAGAATTAGCACAGACTTCAGGAAGTTACTTTAAAGATATGCAGTAAGCATGTGCTGCTTCAACTCCAGGTGAGGGAGTTTTAGCAAGAGCGAGCCTCAAAGCAGCCTAGGTATAATGGAGGCCTGGTTTCCCACGGGAAAGTCGACCTGTGGGTTTGGCTTCCTGTGTGCCAACATGTGCCTATCAGCTTTCCAATAGGGCTGGGCTACATTTGCGATTCCATGCAGATAGGTTCCCTATGCCTATGCACCCCAATGTTCATAGCAGCACAATTTACAATAGCCAAATGCTGGAAGCAACCTAAGTACCCATCAGTAAATAAGCGGATTAAAAACTGTGGTACATTTACACAATGGCATACTATGGAGCAGAAAGAAAGAAGGAGCTCTTACCATTTGAGACAGCATGGATGGATCTGGAGAGCATTATGCTAAGTGCTATAAGCCAGATGGTGAAAGACAAATACCATATGATCTCACCTATAAGTGGAACCTAATCAACAAAACAAACAAGCAAGCAAAATATAACCAGAGACATTGAAATACAAAACAAACTGACAGTAACCAGAAGGGATGGGGGAGGGGATAATGGGGGAAAGAAGTGAAGGGATGTCAGGAACATGTATACAGGACACATGGACAAACCAAAGAGGGGTAGGATTGAGGGTGGGAGGTGAGGATGGGTGGGGTAGAGGGCTGTGGCAGGGAAATGGAGTCAACTGTACTTGAATAACAATAAAAATAGATAAATAAATAAATAGAAAATAATTACAATACATTAACAAACCAAATCTAGCAGTATATAAAAGAATTAAACACCATGACCAAGTGGAATTTATCTCAATATGTGAAGTTGATTTAATATATGAAAATCAACCAATGTAATACACCATATTAAAAAATAGGCAAAAGCCACAATCATCTCAATAGAAACTGATAAAGCATTTGAAAATAAACCAACAACTCTTCATGATAAAAATTATTTAAACTAGAATTTAAAATGAAATTTCTTCAATATGGTGAAGGGTATCTGAAACACCTACGGTTAACATTGTACTTAATAGTAAAGCAATGATTGTTTTCCCTTAAATTCCAGAAGAAGACATTGATGTATGATTTTGCCACTTAACAATATACTGGAAGTTATAGCTTTAGAAATTATGCAAGAAATTAAATAATACACTTCCTGACTAAACAGAAGGAGTGAATGTATCTCTACTCATAGATGCACTGATCTTATATATATGAAACCTTAAAGGATCCCCACAAAAACTTGTAGAGCTAATAAACAGGTTCAGCAAATTTGCAGGATACAGTATCCACATGTAAGTATTCATTGTATTTCTGTAGAATAGCAATGAATAATCCAAAAATAAAATGAATCAATCAAATCCATTTACAATAACATTGAGAATAATAAAATACTTAGGAATATTTTTAAATGAGGATGAGTTAAGACCTCAGTTGAGCTGGAAAAAGATGATCTGTCATGTGCCAGAGTAGTCAATTAAAGCAATAAGCCAAAATGGTAGTAACAGTAAAGTCTTTAATCACATATGCACTGTGATTGTATAAACAGCAGGCTAAAATCTCAGAAAGCTCCGAGTCCCCCCTGTTTCATTTTTCCCCATGGAATGGCACAGTGGTCAATGCTCAGGGAGCTCACCACAGACATGGGTGTGATCTCACTCTTGAGGGAGCCCCCAGAAAATGTTCCTTCAGTTTTATGTCCCCAGGGGCAATGGGAAGGAAGAGAGGAAAGGCTAGGAGTGAAAAAATTCTGAGTACTGAAATCAGAATGAAAAAGCGTGTCTTCAGGATTTTCCTCTTCTTTCCCTGGTAAGGAGACCTTAACAGAGATGCCTGAAGAAACCTTTGCCAAAGGCCTCACTCAGATAGAGAGACACCTAGATATCAGGACACTGGCCTGGGATTGCAATACACAAAGAAGAGCACAAAAGAACAGACAGACTAGAGTCCTTGACTGCAACTTTCCTCAGATACTGTAATTCACTGACTGTGTACCAAATCTGGTGGACAGCATTACCCCTATGAAGCCTGCCAGGTTAAAACTATGTAATTGTTTATGGTAAGGCTGAAAAACACATCATGGCTTTCAGCCAGGAGCCAGACTCATCAGGATGTTCAAGACTTATGTAGTGAATTTTGTTCATTAGATTCCACAAGTAAGTGAGATCATATGGTACTTGTCTTTCTCTGATTGGCTTATTTCACTTAGCGTAATAGTCTCCAGGTCCATCAATGCTGTCTGAAAAGTAAGAGATCATCCTTTAAATGCTGTACATTATTCCATCATGTAAATGCACCAAAGCTTTTGTATCTACACATCTACTGATGGGCACGTAGGTTGTTGCCAGATCTTAGCTATTATAAATAATGATTTTATGAACATAGGGATGCATATATCCACTTGAATTGATATTTCAGTGTTCTTAGGATACATTCCCAGAAGTTGAATCACTGATTCAAACAGTAGTTCCACTTTTTTTTTTTTTTTAGGAAATTCCATACTGTTTCCACAATGACTGCACCCATCTGCATTCCCACCAACAGTACCCAAAGGTTCCTTTTTCTTCCCATCTTCACAAGCACTTGCTGTTTGTTGATTTATTAATGATAGCCATTTTGGCAGATGTCAGGTGATATCTCACTGTGGTTTTAATTTGGATCTCTTAATGAGCGAAATAGAATCAGAGGCATAGAAACATGGAACAGACTGACAATTGTAAGAGGGGAGGGGGAACTGGCTGTTTGAAGGTAAAGGGATTAATCAAAGAATGTATGCATGACCCATGGACATGGACAATGGTGTGGGGATTGCCTGAGGGAGTGTGGGCAGGGCTGTATGAAGGGAGGTAAAGAGGAGAAAATTCGGACAACTTTATAGTATAAACAATAAAATATTTAAAAAAAAGAAAGACTCATATACACAGACAACAGTATGGTGATTGCCAGAGGAAAGATGGTGGTGGAGATAGAATAGGGTAAAAGCGGGTAAATGAGCCCTGGCTGGTGTAGCTCAGTGGATTGAGCATGGGCTGGGAACCAGACAGTACCGGTTCGATTCCCCATCAGGGCACATGCCTGGGTTGCGGGCAGGGTCCCCAGTGAGGGCCATGTGAGAGGCAAACATACATTGCTGTTTCTCTCCCTCTCTGTCTCCATCCCTTCCCCTCTCTCTAAAATAAATAAATAAAATCTTAAAAAAAAAAAAAGATGTCCTGGAGGTTCTTAAGCCTCTCCTCATTTAAAAACAAAAAAAAAGGGGGGGGCGGTAAATGATGATGGAAACAGACTTGACTTGGGGTAGTTAACACACAATATGCAAATGATGTTCTATAGAATTGTACACCTGAAGCCTGTATTTTATTAACCTATGTGACCCCAATAAATTCAATAAAAATAATGATATAAAATATGCAGTAAAAACAACAAAATTTTGTTGAAACCAATTACAGAACAGTTACATAAATAGAAAGCCAGCAGGTACTCATGGATTAGAAGAATTATATTATTAACATGATACCACTCACCAATTCATCTACAGATTTAATGGGATCCTTGTCAAAATTCCAAGTTCTATTTTTCGAAGAAATGAGTAGATGCTAGAATTCACATGAATTGCAATGGGCCCCATAAACCAAAATATTTTGAACAGAAGAACCAAGTTGGAGTATTTTCATTTCCTGATTTTACAATTTACTATAAAGCTAAAGTAATCAAAACAGTGCAGTACTGGCATAAGGACAGACATATAGATCAATAGAAAAATAATTGAAAGTCTAAAAATGAACCTTTTATCTATAGTCAATTTATTTTTTAACAAGGCTTCTGAGAATGTTCAATGGGAAAATAATAGTCTTCAAAAAATGGTACTGGGACAACTGGACAGGCACATTCAAAAAACTGAATTTGGACACCCAATTCATTCTATATACAAAAATAATTCAAAGTGATTAAAGACATAAATTAAGGACTAAAAATATAAAATTCACAGTAAAAAACATTGGTGTAAATCTGCATGGTCTTTGTTTTGTCAATGATTTCTTTAAAATGATACCAAAATCAGAAGCAATAAAAACTAAATTAGATTTCACCCAAATCAAAAACATTTCTACATCAAAGAACACTATCAGAACATAAAAAGACAACCTACAAAATGGGAGTAATATTTGTTAATTATATATCCGAAAAGTGTCTTTTTTTCCCCAGAATTTACAAGAATGACAGCAAACAAACCAAGTAAAAACTTGCAAAGGACATAAATAAGTACTTCTCCAAAAAGAGATTTACAAATGGTCAACAATCACAAAAAAAGGTGTTCCACATAATTAGTTGGTAGGGAAATGCAAATCAAAACCACAGTGAGATACCACGTCCCATCCTCTACAATGGTTAAATTTTTTTTTAAATCATCAAAATTGACATTTGTTGGCAAGTATGTGAAGAAACAGAAACCCTAATACATTATTCTTGGGAATGTAAAATGGTGCAGTTGCTGTGGAAAGGAGTTTAACAGTTGCTTAAAAAGTTAATGTAGCCATAACTATAAGCCATAAATATGAAATATAGCCATATGACCCAGTAATTAAGGTTATAGTTACATACACAAGAGAATTTAAAAATATATCTTCCCACAAAAACTTGCATATGAATATTCATAGCAGCATTATTCATAATAGCCAAAAGTGTGAACAACTCAAATGTCCATCAACCCATTAATGGATAAACAAAATGGCATATCCATACAATGGAATATTATTCAGTCATAAAAGGAGTTACTGATACACATTACAACAATAAACCTTATAAAAATTATACTAAATGAAAAAAGAGAGACAGAAAAGGCAACATATTTATATGAAATGCGAGTGAACTGGAACTCAGGTGACACTGACTCTCACTGTGATTGAATATGATTTCTTATATAAATATTCGTTTTCTGGATGCCATACAGACAATTTATAAAGAGCTTAAATGTCTGTTGTATTAAAATTTTTACCAATCATGGTTTCTTCTCTCAAAAGAAGATCTGCACACCTTTTCACTCCACGATTCCAGAAGTGGATTACCCTATGTATATTTTTATATTTCATTTAAAGTTCAGGTTAAGAATGCCTTAAATAATTCGCATGTTCTAACTTTGATTCATAGAGAAGTTTATATAGTCAAATAAATAGGAATATTTTTCACATATCACAATACAAAAATATGTTTTATCAGAAAAAAATAGAATACTCTTTGGCATAGACAACTAGTAAAATGTTAAAATATTTCTCAAATTCACTTTACATGGCATTTAACCACTCATCATTTGCAAAATGTTACATGGTGGTTGTTAGTGACTAAAAATAGTTGCAAGTGAAACAAGCTTACATTTTCATTCTTCAAGTTTACCTCAAAAGGGGAAAAGTATGAGGATATGTAATAAATAAATCTCCTTGCATGTACAGTTTCCAATTTTCATGTTTAATTTTATCAAGCTGCACCAATGATCTGATGTCTTTTTAATTCTTTGAAGGTATGCTCAGAACCAAACTCCGAATATGTCATGTAACATTACTGTATAATGCAGAAAATAATAGTCATTGAAAGTTTTCCTTTACTAGTTGTGGTGTGTAACTGACTTCCCTGAGGATGTCCAGAAAGTGTGTGGTAGAACAAGTATTAAAATCTCCTGTTGATCCCCAATCTAACCTTTCCCTCATAGCATATACTGCTTCTTGAATGTGCCAAATAGTATAATGGGAAAATAATTTTATTTTTAAAGGATTTTATGTATTTATTTTAAAGAGAAGGGAAGGGAGGGAGAAAGAAGAGAAACATCAATGTGTGGTTGTCTCTAGTGTGCCCCCTAAAGGAGACCTGGCCTGCAACCCAGGCATGTGCCCTGAATGGGAATCCGTGACTCTTTGGTTTGTAGGCTGGCATTCAATTCACTGAGCCACACCAGCCAGGGCATAATTTTAAAAACAGTGGAACTACCATTATTTCTGATTTCTGATGTGGTTATCTCATACAAAATAGATTATAGAGAATATATTGTACATCTGAAACTTGTATAATTGTGTATGTCAACTATATATATTTTTTTAAAGATTTTATTTATTTTTAGAGAGAGGAGAAGGGAGGGAGACAGAGATGGAGAGAAACAGCAATGTATGGTTGCCTCTCACATGGCCCTCACAGGGGACCTGGCCCGCAACCCAGGCATGTGCCCTGACCGGGAATCGAACCGGGACCGTCTGGTTCCCAGCCCGCGCTCAATCCACTGCGCTACACCAGCCAGGGCTATGTCAACTATATTTTAATTTAAAAAGAATGTGTTTGATATCAGTGAACTAAATTCAATACTACTATTCATGATATCAAGTTCTTTAGGATCTGCCTTATGGTAGAACTTCACCTTCCTTGCCCCTTGAAGTTATAAAGCCATTTGAGTTGTTGTGGCTAATCAAATGTGAACAGATATGACATGTGTCACTATTAAACTAAAGCTCAACTCTCCAGCCAAGCTCTTTCTTTACTACAGTAATTTACTAGTATATATAACTGAAATGGATTGGTGCTCTTGCAGTTCTCTATCTACACACAGGGATTTATAATTTTCATATATATAACTAGAATTATATAACTATAACTCTATAGCTATACTTATATAACTACAACTATGTAAAAATATATATACACATACTTCCCATTTGAGTTGAATGTTACCACTTCTACGTTTCCAGATTATATATCATTTTCTCCAATTTAAGTTAGATACGTGTCTTACATATCCTACTCTAGCATTTATATACTATATACTGTATTTGTTTACATATATTTCACAAACCATGTTCTCAAACTATGAGTTAAATTAGAATTATGACTTTGTCTGCCTGTTCAATATAGCATAATGGCTTTCAATCCATGAATTTTTTTATTTGTTATTAACATAGTTTTATTTTTATTGTATTTTCCATTACCATTTATCTCCCTTATACTCCCTTTCTTCCCCACAATCATCACACTGTTGTCATGCATGTTTTTAATCCAAAAAATAATGTTTGTGGTAAATGTGTTGGAGAAATTAGGTAACCATCAATTGTAGGCATATTTCCCATTAATTGTTTACAAAATCTTATTAAAAACAGAGTAGAAAATCAAATTCTTGTAAAACATATTTTAATCTGATTTCCTCTACAAATTCTACTGTTTTTTGTCATGCATAATTCAATATAAGCCTGTATAAAAAGGAAGTTTTGACAAGCTTTGACACAAATGACATTATGTAGATACTTCCTGGAAGGATTTAAACCTATTAATTACCCTCTTTTTTGAATAATATAAAGTTATATCCTTAATATATTTTGAACTTTGT
The DNA here is from genome assembly GCA_004026765.1 of Micronycteris hirsuta. NCBI lineage: Eukaryota > Metazoa > Chordata > Mammalia > Chiroptera > Phyllostomidae > Micronycteris > Micronycteris hirsuta. The sequence continues at coordinate 11,129 of PVJI01024889.1, read as the reverse complement.
TTCCAGGATTTGGTAACAGTTATACTATGAAGAAGGATATCAGATGACATTCTACCATTATGACAGATAGTTTGATTAAGGTATTCACAGGCATAAAAGAGTACAGTGAAGTCAATTCCTTTAGCTGCAAAGCAGTTCCAGACAGTAGACATTAATTAGGGAAAATGTCTGTGTGGATTTAAAATAAATTGCTTATTCAATTTTTCTCAAAAATATTTGACAGTTCCCCCATGGACAAAGTATTTTGAAATCCACATCCAGAACTCCCCAAATACATCTATCCTACTTGTGGGTTGAAGAGGAAGAGAATTTGTTAATGAAGATCATATTTTTAGCCATGTGCCAATTAAAGAGTCTGCCTAAAATATACAAGTATTTCTTTGGGTGGTTTACTAGGTAAATGTTTTGAAATGTTGCCAGGGAACAAGGAGCACAGGAAGAGGGTTACATTTTCTGTTCAAATGACTATACGACCCCAAATTATCTAGATAACAGTGAAAATTCAGTAAGTCACCCATGATGGCCTTAAACCAACAAAAATAATGTTCACTGTACATTTTCATTTCTCAATAAATCTATAAATTTAATTACAACTTCTATGGAAAACAGTATCAAAGTTGCTCAAAGAATTAAAAATAAAACTACTATTTGATTCAGCAATTATGCTTCTGGGTGTATATTTGGGAGGAAACAAAATCACTATTTCAAAAAGATATCTATAGTCCTACAACCATTTCATCACTATTTTTTTTATTTTATTTATTTATTTTTAGAGAGAGGAGAAGGGAGGGAGAAAGAGCAATGTATGGTTGCCTCTCACATGGCCCTCACCGGGGACCCGGCCTGCAACCCAGGCATGTGCCCCGACTGGGAACCGAACCAGGACCCTCTGGTTCCCAGCCCACACTCAATCCACTGAGCTACACCAGCCGGGCCATTTCATCACTATTTACCATAGCAAAGATATATATTTAAGCCATAAAAAAAAGAAGGAAATCCTACCATTTGTGACATTATGCATGGACCTTGAAAGTATTATGAAGGGAAATGAGCCAGACAGAGTACCAACACTGTATGATCTCATGTATGTGGAATCTAAAAATAATAAACTCATAGAAACAGAAAGCAGATTGGTTATCAAAATTGGGTGGTGGGATGGAGGAAATGAATAATTATGGTTAAAAAGGACAATCTTGCAATCATAGATAAACAAGTCCTGGGGATATAATGTACAGCATGTTGACTGTAGTTAACTATAGTGGTTTGCATATTTAGTTTCTAAGAGAGAAGTTTCTAAGAGAGTTGATCTTAAAAGTTCTCATCACAAGAAAAATATTGTAACTGGGTGAGATGATGTATGTTAATTAAACATATCGTAATCATTTCACTATATATATAAAAATTATTATCTTACATACCTTAAGGTTAAACAATATCATATGTTAAATATATCTCAATAAAGCTGGAAAACACACATACAGGTATGTAAATTAAATTGATAAAGTCTATACCTCCATACTGAATTATTTCATGTATAATTTTCTTAGATTATTATACAGAATCATAGACTATAAGTGTAGGAAGGAATAAATCTTAAAGAGTTTCTGGAATTTCCCTTCCTTTTTTGTTCACACAACCCTTACTCATTCTTTTATTTTAACCATTTAGCATAATTGTTTCTTCTGTGCACTTCCATATTATCTTTTTTTTTCTTGTTTTTTTCTTCATTAAAGTAGCTCTAATGACAGCTTTAAAATTTAGGCATTTTTATTAGCTCAAAATATGTATTAAGGACTTAGTTTTCAGGTTTTGTTGTTTAAATTGTGATGGCTTATTTTATCATCTCCCCAAAAGCTTGTAAGAACCAGTAGAACAATGCCTTTGTCATGCATACAGTCCTCATTAATTAGATTTGACTGTGCGGTAGCTTACTGGGGCTGCTATAAGTACCACAGACTTGGTGGCTTAAACAACAGATGTCTATTTTCTCACAGTTCTGGAGGTTAGAAGTCTGACCTCAAGGTGTCTGCAAGTGTTGGTTTCATAGACCTTTCTCCTTGACTTGTGAATGGTCATATCCCTTTGCCTTCATATGGTCTTAACTCTGTACATTTCAGTATCTTAATCTCCTTTTCTTATACAAACACCAGTTATATTGGTTCAGGTTACACCCTAATGACCTCATCTTAACCAAACTACATCTTTAAAAATCCTATCTTCAAATAAAGTCACAATCTGAGGTAACTGTGGTTAGGACTAAAACATTAATTTTGGAGGAGGGGGAAAAATTCAGCTCATAACAAGCTGCATGAAAGTAAGGAAAAAAAAAAAGAAAGAAAGAAAATAGCAGCCCAAAAATGGACTAACCATGTGAGTAGTTAATTTTTCTCTTTCATAAGACCAGAGGTAGAGAGTCAAGGAAAGATATGTTCCTTCCTTCCCAGCGCTCTTTCCATCTGCTTTAGAATCTGTCCTGTGTCCTTCATTCTTTCTCACAGTGGTTGTCAGTGCACCAGCTCTCATGTTCACATCGTTGACAGAAATAAAAAGAAATCCCCAAAACAACACATGCCAACTAAGTGCACTCCTTTCCAACAACTTCCATTCACAAATCTTTAGCCAGGATTATGCCACATGGCCCAAATCTCTTTGCAATGCAGATTGGATACATTTTTTGGTACGTTTGTTGCTGTCCTAAAAAATATAAGGACTGCATAACTATTAATTGTGGAAGAATAGGTATTAGGTAGACAAGGAGGAATCTGTTTAAGACATGAGTTATTCAATAAAATTTATTATATGACTAAGAAGAATGAATAAAGAAATGCGTATATTTCCTTCAGTGACTTTTCTTTTTCTCCTCCTTTTCACAGTTGAACACCTAGTTGTAAATGTCAGGAAACGAATTCTTTTTCTAAAACCCCTAGAATACCTTTGCTAAAGCCCTATCTAGGTAAAATTTGGGGGGGGTACACCTAGTTTATTCCATTCATTTTATAGATTAAAAATAAAAAATAAAAATCAGCATTGTCTTATTTGACTCTGAAAATAAAACTTTGATGAAAACAAAACAGGTATTCTAGATGATAAAGAAATTGAATTCCATCCCTGGTAGGGTTGCTCACTTGGTTGGAGCTTCTTCTCAACACACCAAAAAGGTGCAGTTTCCTTTCCTAGTCAGGGCACATGCTTAGGTTGTGGGTTCAATCCCTGGTCAGAGTGCATATGGGAGGCAACCAACTGATGTTTCCCTCCTACATCAATGTTTTCTCTCTCCCTCTGTCTCTCTCTAAAATCAATAAACATATCCTTGGGTGAGGATTAAAAAAATTATGACATCCAGAAAAAATTATGACATATCCAGAGTGTGATATGACATCCACAGAAAAGTTTATATTGTCATATTTAGCAGTTTTATTGTCTATGCATTAAAATATTTCCACAGTAGTAGAATGGCCATCTCAAATATAAAACTAAAATATGTAAAGTACAATTTAGTTTTTCCTGTCTTAACAGATAAGAAATGTATACATCTTTTAAAGTATAATTACATATTATCTTGAATTTTACCTTAACTTCAATGAGATGGTACCACTCTGATCAAAGAATCATAATTTTTTATTGAGATATAATTGACAAATAACAGCTTATACCCTTTGCAACAGCATGGATGGAACTGGAGAACATTATGCTAAGTGAAGTAAGCCAGGTGGTGAGGGACAAATACCATATGATCTCACCTTTAACTGGAACATAATCAACAAAAGTAAAAAGCAAGCAAAACTTAAACAGAGACATTGAAATTAAGAACAATCTAACAATAGCCATGGGGGAGGGGGGATGGTACAATGGGGAGAAGGGTTTTCAGGAACCACTATAGAGGATACATGGACAGAACCAAGGGTGGGGAGGGAGGCAGGGAAGGGAGGTGGGATTGGAGGGAGAGGGGAGGGGAGAGTATGCAGACAACTGTAATTGAAGAACAATAAAGTAAAAAAAAAGAGAAGGAGCATTTTATTAAAAAAACATTATGTAAGTTTAATGTATACAACATTTATTTAATACATTTATGTTGCAATATGATCACCACTGTAGCATTAGCAGACACATTCATCACACATCACAAATACTAATAATTTTAATACAGTCATTTTCAAAGTATGATCCATAGACAAACACAAACATTGCTGTGGAATCAGAAATTTTGTTAGTGGGACCAGCAATATGGGAATGAAGAAGTCCTTCAGAGGATTCTGATATTCATACATGGTGAAGTTTGAGTACCTGTCTTTTCAAAAAAAATATTGAATTTATTGGGATGACATTGGCTAATAAATTTATATAGGTTTCAGATGTATAATTCTATAATACATCCTCTGTATACCATACGGTGTGTTCACCACCCCAAGTCATGTCTCCTTCCTTCACCATTCATTCTCCCTGTACCCTCTTCTATCTCCCTCCAGCTTCCTTTCCCTCTGGTAATCGCCATACTGTTGTTTATGTTTGAGGGTTTTTTTCCTTTGCTTAATTTCTTCACCATTTTCACCCAGTCCCCCAAAACTCTCCCTTTTGTCAGCTGTCTGTCTGTTCTCTGTATCTATGAGTCTGTTCCTATTATGTTTGTTAGTTTATTTTGTTCATTATATTCCACATATAAGTTAAATCATATGGTACTTGTCTTTTTCTGACGCTTATTTCACTTAGCCAGGTCCATCCATACTGTCACAAAGGATAAAACTTTCTTTTTTTACGGCTGAGTAGTATTCCATTGTGTAAATGTACCATGGCTTTTTTATCCACTCTCTATTTACGGACACTTGGGCTGCTTCCAAATCTTGGTTATTGTAATTAACAATGGCAATGAGCATAAGGGTGCATGTATTCTTTTGAATAGTCACTAACCATGAAAGAAAGGCAATTGAAACCACAATGAGATATCACCTCACACCTGTCGGAATGTCTATCATCAATAAATCATCAAACAACAAGCGTTGGCGAGGATGTGGAGAAAAGGGAACCCTATTTCACTGTTCGTGGGAATGCAAATTGGTGAAGCCACTGTGGAAAATAGTATGGAATTTCCTCAAAAAAATAAAAATAAAACTGCTTTGTGATCCAGTGATTCCACTACTAGGTATGTATCTGAAGAAACCCAAGAACCTCTCTTTTAATGAAAAGGAATTTATTGTGATATTGTCTTTTTCTCCTAATAGAATAACTCCCTCAAGATCTTTTCAAATCTGAACCATCCTTTAAAGAGAAACTTGTATGGCATATGTGTTTATGTATTTATATATTATATGGTGTAATTTTTTTCCAGATATTCTTTGTGATCTGTTGGAACTGGCCTAAGTGTCTATCCCTACTTTGCTTCTCAGATCAAAAACTGAACATGTATAGGATTTACATACTCCTGGATACTCTGTTTAAACCTTGAAGGACACTAGGTACTATCACTGCCGTATCTCACAAAGCACAGCCATCCTTTTGGTCAAATTTTTGGTTTCATAGGGTTTTATATTCACTTTAATATGTGGAAGTCCTAGGTATAAAATAAATCCCTTCTCATTCTCTCTCTCTCTCTCTCTCTCTCTCTCTCTCTCTTCCTCTCCCTCTCTCCCTCACTCCATCCTCTCTCCCTTTGTTGGTTCATTAAGGTGTGATGTAAAACTGGCCTCCTTATGCAGAGGGCAGGGAGACCAAAGAAAAAGCAGACCACTGCAGATTGGCAGGTAGCAGTGTTTTTATTTTATTTTGTTTTTTCATTTACTGAGGTAACATTCGTTAATAACATATATATGGTGTACATTACAATTCAATATCTGTATACTATATTCTGTGCTCACTATCAAAAGTTTGGTTTCCTTCCATTAACATATATTTGACCCTTTTACCCAATTCACCATCCCCTCACCTCCATTCCTCTCTGGTAATCATTCTGTTGTATCTATGAATTAGTTTTTATATTGTTTTATTAGTCTGTTACTTTTTTGTTTTATATTCCACATATGAGTGAAATCATTCAGCTTTTGTCATTTTCTGTCTGTTTTAATAAGCAAGGGAACTTATGACACTTGTCTTAGGTGCAAGAACAATAGTCTTCCACACCCAACCACCAAATCTTAAAAGTTTACATAGAGCCTTAACTGGGTTCACTCATATGCACATGGGATATTCACTGTGTTCATTTATGCACGGAAAAGGACTTAACTGTGTTTAGTCATGTACTCCATCAAGATAATGTCATCACCACATTACTATCTCAATGCTGTATCCTAGGGACAGCTTCTGGGAGTAGGGACAGCAAGTGGAGCACACATTCTACAGATGGGGGGTGGAGGCATGGAGTGGCGAGCCTCCAATTGCCTGGGTCCAGCTCCAGGGTCAAAATGGTAGTCATGTCATCTTGATAACCTTCCTCAACATTCCCACTTACTCCCTCCCCTCACCTCCTTATCCTTACCTCTTCCAAGACAGTAAAACTTTCAGAAATGAAGGAGGGTAACACAAAAACCAATCTTCTTCTTTCTTTCTCTTTTCTCCTCATTCTTGAAGGTTTTACTCAGCAATTTGACAACAAATCTGCTTAATGCAGGCTCGATTTCAATGTAAAGACTGAGTGTATTTATAGAGGAAACAAGTTATGTGCAAATATGTATATTAGTAAGGTTCCAACTTGCAATTCTATGACAGACAACAAAATAATCCACTGCCTAAATGCTTTTGTAATTCTGAGAAAAAAAATTTATAAGACGCATTAAGACAGACTTTGTGAGAAAATGTAGCATAAACAAAATACACACATGAAATCCATTCATGAAATCCAAACACATCATGTCCTACTAATAGTCAACAACCGCATAAAATAAATAAGAAGGAATCAATTTAAACAATTGAATTTTTAGATGAAAACTAAATTGCAAACATGACCCATATTTGTACTGTAATATAGATATTTTATAGTATAAGTATTGTCATATCATATTTGTTACCCTGTTTTATTTTTCTTTTTAGCAGTTAATATTTTTATAATGTATAATTTGTATATCATCTGTTTCTCTGCTAAAGTATTAGCTCTATGAGTGCAGGGGCACGAGGGAGGTTTTTCTTCACTGCTATATTATTAACACCTAGAAAAATGTCTGACTTATAGATTGCACTCAATAAAAATATGTTACATGAATACAAGAGGAAGGAAAGAAAGTAATCCTTGGAAGTTAATATATAATTTCTTCAAAAACTTTTAAAATACTCTCTTATATACTTTTTTATTTTCAAAATGTTTACTTGATTTAAGTGATAATTAAAACACAATATCTTTTTAATGACAGTGGTGAGCCACAGGATGGGTAATAAAACATCATGAATACCAATATGCTTGTTTCTGGTTCAACTTTTCTGTCATTTCACAGTAATTATTATGAATTAAAGTGTCTTAAAGTAAACCAGCATTAAATGAATTATCTCAACTTCTGGTTTTATGAAATTATAACAAAAATGGGTAAATACAATTTTAATCATGTATTTTGAACTTTATAATAGAAAAAAGGAGTTTCAAAGGCAATTTTATCTTTTTTGTAAGCTTTTCTTAATTAAAAATTTCAGAGGTAGGCGAATGGTATAAAGCCAAATTTTCATACTAAGTAATAACATTTATACTAAAAATATCCCACCATAGAGGTAAATCTGTCCCAATGAAGTTGGAATTGTTGTTTGAAAATGTGTATGTACATTATTATATCTTTACATTTGTCTTCAAATCTTTATATGTAAAAATGATATAATGTTTTGATTTCCAATATTTTAAAGATCAAAATGAGAAGTTTACATTCTATTTACTTTTAAAAGTTTATGTAAATTGTGAGATTTTAAATCATCTTGTATAATATGCTATTAGATACTTCCACTTGAGACAATTATTAACTTATACCTGGAATGTCATTATATTGATAAAAATATAAGGAGAAAATATTTTTATGTGTTGAAAATTACTGTGTGATTCACCCATGAGAAAATCAAAACAAATGAAATGGGCCCTGCTATCGTCCTGCATTTCTGTCTCAAGTCATTTATTTGACCCTGGCTGATAGAAGGGGAACCCAAGGAAAGGACATGTGTCTCACTAAGCAAAGGAGAGATAAAACTGGAGTTTGTGTAAACTAATATAGGTGTAATATGCAGGACCAAGTAACAGACAGAATGTAAATATGCAGAAAAATCTGCTCTCAAATCTTAATAGTCTGCATTGAATGTCTGTATTAAAAAATTACCAGTTCTTAGGGTATGTTTCCATTAGATCACTCAAAGAATGCTATTGGGTAAAAACAAAAATAGTGATCATGGAGTTCTAAGTGGAAAAAACTTATCCAAGCTTTGTTAGAGAGATTTCTAGTTCCATGAGCCAGAATAAAGAGACATTATTCAATAGCTAGATCAAACAGTAACTATCCAAAAAAAAAAAAAAGTTACACTTTAGGAAACAGCAATAACAGCCCTAGAGGTATTGTCACTGAAATTGGCAAATTAGGGAACTCCAAAACCCTGTACAGTCATTAAAGCAACAATTAAACTAGCAGAAACTTTCACCATGAAAACTCTGGATTCTAGCTAAGAACTTGCAACAATCAATAGAATTTTAAATGAAAAAAAGAAGCTACTAACTCTCAGTAAGAGGGAATTGTGACATTTTAGTTACCTGCTATCACTCCCCATTCCCTACCTTGGTTGAGGTCACGGGGAGGGAGTACTGCATTCCTCCTATAGATTGCTAGCACAGAGAGGCTATACAAACCATGTTCCCAAAGAGCTGTAGTTGTTTTTGGTCTGTCTGGCAACTTTCTGAGAGATTGGCAGAGAAGTTTGCCTTTGTTTCTCTGCTGCCTCGGAACTTTCTTTGGAGCTGGAACAATCTCTTAGATAGCATTTATTGAACATTTTGAAGGCAAATACACCAGACACAGCTACTCGAGACAAGGGATAACAAGGGGACAACAACCCACAGACTGAGAAAAAAGTGAGAAGAGGGAGACAGGGGAAAGAGGTACAGGGGGAAATAAGGGCTTTGGAGAGCTCCCACATTTACCAGAGACTTTAGAAAGTCATGCACATGACTAGGACTGAACATACGCTCAAAAATAACCTGAGAAGATCATAAGGTTTCCCTTCTGGATAAACTTCATGTGATGTGAAAACAGAAACGAAGGCTAAGGCAGAGATATAAGGGGTCTGGGCAAGCATTTCTTTTTTGTTAGCTGACGAGTAAGTTAAAAACCATTCAAACTGCATCATGAATAAAAAATAAATGAACAAATCTTCAGTAACTTTTGAGACAATACCAAGCAATGTGTACATGAAATTGTAGTCCACAAAGAAAAAAGATGATGATGGTGATGATGAAGATGATAGTTTATGATATATTTAAAAGTAAAGTGATATGAAAATTGCACAAAGAGGGCCAGGGAGGGAAGATGGCGGCGAGATAGGGGGAACAGAGTTTACTTCCTCCTACCCACTGGTTGATTCTCTGAGAAACGGGGTGAAAACCCAGCAATATTCCAACACATATGATGATTGATGCCCAAGATTACAGGGGAATTTGAACATTCATACGGTAAGCAGAGTGCATCAGAAGGAAAGGGTCCCTATCGGGACTAGCCGGCGGAGCGGGGTGGGGCTTCGGTCCCAGACCCTGCAGCCGCAGGGATCGGACGCAAGATTCTTGGGGAGGGAGCCAGATTGGGATTTGTGAGTAGTCAGATGCTTGTTTTGTCTGGCAGGCGTAAATAGGAAGAATTTTTCAGAGAGGAAAAACAGGAAAAAAAGTGGTGCAAAGTGGCTATTTGGAGAGGCCCCGCCCCCAACAATCCCGAGGTCAGTTGGCCACCATGAGTGCGCAACCCAGATTGGAGGCCCAGGGAAGTTGGCCTGTATCACCGGAGGGAAAGCAAGGTCGGCCCTTGGCCGGAGGAGGCTGGCGCTTCCATCAAGGGGAATTGAAGTCTATTTGAATCCGAGGCCTTTCCCAGCCCATACCAGAAGTATTGGGAACAGCTTGCAGTCAGCAGCTCTCTGGCTGAGTGTGACCTGGGACACCAAACAAGGGAAACTGGGGGCCTTGCGCACCCAGCGACCCGCGGACCAATCATACACAGTTCAAAAACACTAGGGACAGTGCACAACTGGGCCTCTTGGACACATAATCCAGGGACAAAGAAGTGAGCAAACACAGGCTCACAGCTCAAAAATACCAGAGAGAGTGCGCGACCAGACCTTTCGGCCAGGGCTTGCTGACGCACAGTCCAGGGGAAAAGATAAAAGAGTTCACAGGTGCACTGAGCTCACGCCGACAGCTGGGGACAAAGCCCTAGCCATCCAGCCCAGGCGCATGCAGGCGCACGCAGGTGCACGCAGCCCGGCAAGACCAAGCAGCTTTGTGGGAATAGGGCAGAAGCACCCCGTTGAGGGGAGCGGCAGATCGGAGCTGCAGACCGCACAAACTCTTGACTCAGAGCGGGGTCCAAACTATCCAGAAAGGGCACAGAGAAAACCTATTAGTTAGACCAGCGGAGAAAAAATAGGCGGTGGGAGATTTGCCACTATCAGGTGCACATCAAGACCGTTTGGGCCCAGAAACACACTCAGGAACTGGGCTGGTGGCTGGACAACAGTGAAGAGTGCACCTCAGGAAAGAAGAAAAGCAAAACTGATATCTTCCCAGACGGACGCAGCCTGGCCGGACAGCTTTAAAATCAGAAACCTGGAGGTTTTTTTTGTTTGTTTTGTTTTGTTGTTTTGCTTGTTAATTTTCTTTGTTTTGTTTTTGTTTTTTTAACCCTTCTTCCTCTCTGTCCTTCACGATTTTTTAATTCCTTCTTCCTCCCTTTCCTTTAGTATTCTTAGTCCCCTCTCTTCATATCTGTCTTCTTTTTTTTACTTACTGTTGTGTTTTGTTTTGTTATTTTTTAATTTATAAAAGATAAAAAAAGTTATACTTTTTAATTCATCCCTCCATTCCTTACTTCTTTATACATTATTCCTCCTTCCTCCCTTCCTTTTCTTATAGTATTCTTTCTCCCTTCCTTCACTCCTTTTTTTTTCTCCTTCTTTCCCACTCGCCCCCCCCTTTT
>PVJI01024888.1:0-21272 GCA_004026765.1 Micronycteris hirsuta | reverse complement strand
GACGCTCTATTTCATGGGGGCGCCTGCCCCCTTGGATAGGAATATGGCATCGGTTCAATGCCTTCCACTCAGAACGATCTCCTCAGAGGCCTCATCTACGAGCTAACCTCGCACCAGTGCGGCCGCAGTCCTGGACCTGATCAGGAGAAATGTGTGAGCCCGGGCCAGCAGCTGGTGTCCTCACCGCTGTCCCTGTTCTGTCCTCAATCTCTAGCCTGGAAGCTGGGCTATTCTAGTTAGAAGCCTTGAGCCATGGTAGACAGACTGTCCTGGCGGCCGAAATTAGTGACCTCCCTGCATCTGTGCCCTTGATGGCAGAATTTTCCAGTCCTTCTGCCCCCACATGCACGCACATCTGAAGATGGTGTCTGTTTCCTCACCTCCTTGAATCTGGGCTGGCCTTGGGAATTGTTTTGGCCAGTAGAATGTAGCAGGAGTCACAGGGTACTAGGATGAAGCCTAAGCCTCAAGAGGTTTTGTTTTTCTGGTCTCTCTCTCTCTCCCCCTCTCCCTCCCTCCCTTCCTTTCTCCTTCCCTCCCTCTCATACCACTGCCCTGCCATAAGGACACGCCCAGGGTAGCCAGAGACCAAGCTCGAGCTAGTCCGCTACAGCAGGAGAAACCACCCTAAGGCCCACTGAACATGACGTCCACAGACTCTGGACCCACTAAACCGGAGTGGACAGCAGAAATTATATGAGCCCATCCAAGACCGGAAGACCCACCCACCTGGCCAGTAGATGCATGGGTGATAATAAATGCTTATTATTTTAGCCACAGAGTTTTGAGGTGATTTGTGACACAGCATTATGCTGTCAATAGATACTGACACCTGTCCTTCAGGGCCCTTTCGGTCCCTTTGTGACTGAGGATCTCAGGGTGGGTCCCTGGGAACACTGACAACAGTTGGTCATTACAGCAGGTGAAGCGGCAGCCTCCCACGTCCTGGTCTGAGGGTAGTTGCAGGTGCTCTGGGGTCTCGCGGAAGCTGCGGGGCCTTGGGAGAGGAGAGGTGGCAAGTGTGACACGTTTCATTCTTAGCAAGCAAGCCCCTTTCTTCTACTCATCCTCCAGTTACAGCGATCTGCAAAAGCAGTACTACCACTTCCATTCTGTGCATCTTCCCAGGTTAGTAACTATTTCTAGTCTAAGCTAAGTTGGCAAAGATTCCTCCCTCAGCATCTGGGCTGTTTCATATCTGAGACCCTGCAAACTTTACTGTATTCTGAAAAATAACAAAATAATAATAATAATAATGCTAAAATCTGTCATATATTGAGCCTTTACTATATGACAGTCACCATTATAAGCATCAATATATTAAGACATTGAATCTTCTAAACTATCCTGTGATGTAAGTATTGTGATCCCATTTTACTGATGAAGAAACTGAGACAGATGGGGGGAGTAACCTGCCTAAGGTTATACAGGAAATGAGGACATCTGCTTTTACCAATAAATAATTCTGCCATGGGGCAAATGACCCAGACTTCAGAATAATTCAGATAACATCCAAAATCACTTTTACGAATCACAAAGATGATTATTTATTAAATCTCTACTGTGTGGTCAATGTATTTCACTGAATTCTCGCAAGAGTCCTTTTAGGTGAGTCTTACCCTCATTTTTGCCCTAGGACATTAAAGCTCAGAGATTTTAAATGCTTTCACTCCACTGCGTGGCTAGAACATGGGAAAGGTGTGTCTGGAACTCATAGCTGTCTGCCTCCACAGGAGGGCGGAGCCTCTGGTTCAGGAATGAGCACCATGAATTCTTACTTGCCTTCCCTCCCAGACACTCACCAAGCCTAGCACCAGCAAGCACCCGGGAAATGTTATTACCATCGAAGCAATTATTATTGGCTACTCTCCCTCTCTAGCCCCCCTGGGCTTTCTGAGACTGCACCTTGCACCCTGGTCACTGCACGTGTCAGGATGCTGGTGCAGGTCAGCGGTGGGCACTGCTGGGGCGGGCACGGAGCACACTCACTGCCTGCGACGCCCCGGAAGCTGCCTGATGCTCTGATGTGAGAGGAGTGTTTGCTGTCCTGGAAACCTGGAGGAGGAAACCATTTCCCCCTTGACACCCAGCAGAGCGGAAATGATGGAGGGGCAGAAGCAGGAGCCTCCCATCATGGAGAGGGGACGGGGCTATTGCTGCAGGTTGGCAGTGACAAGAAAGTGAACCAGAGCAAGAGGCAACATGGGCCCCTCTGGGAACATAGTAATGGGAAATAAATGACTTCCTTTGAAACACTGGGTCCAGAATATGATGTTTCAACAGGCATAGTTAAGGTTTGTATCAAAGCGGGAAAGGTGGGGCCAGAAAGCAATGACCTTGGGAAGGGCAGAGGAGGGAACTAACACTTAGCATCATCCTACTGTCGACGGCTTTCTGGACTGAACCTCCTTGGATGCTTGTCACAGCCAAGACAAGCAAAACGGTGGAATAAAGGGGAAAGTTAAGAGAATGGTCAGAGAAAACCTAGGTATGAATCCCAGCTCAGCTGTTTTCTACTAAATCCTGTGCTCCCTCTGGCAAATTACTCAGCCTCTCTGAGCTGGTTTCCTCGTTTGTTAAAATAACAGTGGCAATACCCAACATACATAATGAATGAAAAACACTGATGCATGTGCTCCACGAAGAGCAACTGCTGCTGTTATTTGTTCCTACGCTTACTGCTGCTACTGTCTCGGTTACGAAGTAGACTCTGGTGCCAAAGGAAATGCTGGGCAATCCTGACTCATTCTACTAAAAGGCTTCTTGGCCTTCATCCACCCCTCCTCTCTGCATGCATAAAATGGGTGTGTGGATATCAGGAGAACTTAAGTCAGTTCTTTCCCAGGAGATAATTTATATGAGTTATAATAAGTGATTTGGAAGGGAAAAAAAAAAAAACAGAATAAAGGAAGTCCCACATCTCAGGAGCCCAAATGGCAATGCTCACCTTTCCTTGCCCTCCCACCACCCCACCCCTCCCCACCCCCATAGAGGGCAGAGGTCTCCAGGTGTGCTCAGGTGGAGGGAACTTCACCAGCAAAGAGCTGGTATATTAGACTTCTACTTAATAGTATCTTGAGTAAAAAAACAAAGACTTTGTCTTAAATTTAAAACAAAAACTTTTTAATGAATGTCTTTCTCTTGCTGTTCTAAATCTTTTATGCAATGTCTTCTGAGAAGAATAAACTTTTGACAGGCCAGGAAAATTTTTGCCCCAAACTCCCTCCAAACATAACTCTCCCCATAACCCATATAAGGAGACTAAGGCACAGCAAATGCAGCTGACTTGCCAGTCTGCAGCAGACCTGGCTTTTGTGGTCACGTCTGTCCATCCTCAAATCCACCAAGGGCACCTCACCCATTTTCTTCCTTTAGACAGACAACCTGTTCATCCAGCAGCCTCAGGGCCCAGGACTAGAGCCTTGGCTTTAAACGCCTTGCCGAGCATGTGGGAACAATAACAATTTCTAGCCCACCAATGAATACCTCCCAAGTGCTAACATGCTTATGAGATTTACCTAATCTTCCAACAGCCCCTTGAGGTGGGCACCGTTCTCTCCAGTCTGTAGGAGACCCTGAGATTAAAGAGATCAAGTGACATGCTAAAAGTCATGTGGTTATGAGGGATAAGTGGTGGAGACAAGACTCCAACCCCAGCAGGTGACGTGGGGGCCCAGTCCCCTGATCAGCACACACTGCTGTCTATGGCGTTAATGTGCCTTCGAGGCACTGGGATAGCTACATATAGACACTGACCAGGACCCATGTCCCTGAAACGTTCCACACTGAGTCACCCTGACGAACATAAGGAAGAGCACCACACTTGTCCCCGATGAGCGCTCCTCTGGTAGGGTGTGCAGGCTCAGAAGCAGGAGCAGCCGGGAAAGGGAGTGAGTCAGGGAAGGAGGGCACCCGAAGTCAGCTGTGCTACTGAGCCCGCCGCCACTAAGGACCATGGACGGCTCCCCCTCACAAGACCAGCCTCCCAGCAGCCATGTCCAGTGCATCTCAGGATGGTCTACCTGGGTGGTGGGGGGAAGGAGGAGAATTTACCCTTGTGCTCCATTGGCCAAGGGTTTGCCCCCAAGGGGGCACAGGCTACTCCTCCAGTTCTAAGGGTGCCTAACACTTCGTTCAACAGGGAAGCTCTAGGGCAAGAGGCAGGAGACTCCCTGTGTTGGACGTGGGTTGAGGTGTGGCCAGGTTGTCGTGCATGAACTTGGTCAGAATCCACACAGAAGGACCAGCTGGGGCCCAGGGAAAAATACAAGTGCAGGGTCCCATGTTCAAAAATTATTAAAATTTCAAGGTAAACGCAGCAGAGCATTAAACCAAGCATGGAGCCCTGCTAAACATGGGGACTTTAAGTCCCCCTAGTACCCATTCTCCTTGTTCAGAGATGAAGAATGGATCATAACATGCAAATGGCCAAGAAGCCTTTTAGCAAATTGAGTCAAGGTTATCCAAAATTTCCTGTCTGACTGCACAGGTCTAGCTGGTAGACCTGCCAGAACAGCTGGAACAAAAGCCCAGAGGACAGGTGGGCTGGTGAAGTTGAGAGCACCTGACGGTGCTTCTGACATCAGTCTGACCAGGGCAGAGTCTGACCAGGCGGGGGGTCAGGGCATAAGCTCAGAAAAGCAGGGTGGGGTCAAAGTGTGCCAGGACTTGGAGGGGCTGGTTCCTGTCTGGCAGGTTACAGAGCATCGCGGCAGAAGTTAGCAGTCTGCGGGTGTCATCCAAGCTTGTATGTGATTATAAGAAAAACGAGCAGTCTAGGTCATCTGGGGACAGATGACCAGGCAGGGGGGCCATGAGGACTGGGTGAGGCAGGGAAGTCCTCAGGGAGAAGGTTAGACACCATCAGGGGAGAGCAGAAGGGGGCGTGGAAAGCGGAGTCCTTCATGTTTGTTCTACCCAAGAACTAGGGAAAACCTGCTGTGCCTCCCGCCCCCAACTGCTAATGGAAGCTCCTGTGTCCACAGACAACAGGCTTTGTGTGTGCAATAGATTGGGGGGGAAGGGGGATGGCTGCTATTTGTGTCTAAAACCAGAACATCCCTAATATAAGAACACTGTTTCATACTTGAGTACTGTTCCCTGTTATCCAGTGGGGAATGTCCTCTTACCCCCTCCACCCACCATGAACCCCCTTCCCCTCCACCCACCACCCACCCTTCCCCTCCACCCACCGTGAACCAGCCACAGCAGGCAGATCTTACTGCACACAACCTCGTCTGCATGTACCACTTGCTTTTCTTCCATTTTCCACAGCCCGACGGGTCTTTGTTCCTCTAGGACTGGCCCTCTTATTCATCCTCCTATGTCCCTCTTGCGTTAACTCCTTAGACTCAATAGTCAATATTGTCATTCTGAATACAGTTTTGACATTCCCTCCAGTATAAGCTAGGGTCTGCTCAGCCCACGCCAAGCCACACTCTCTTTAATCCACACCCGTCCACCTGGGATCAGCCTCAGCACCCCTTCTCCACGGCACTGCCTCTCTGAAGCGCACTGCAGTCTCGTGAATGGGAAAGAGCTCTCTCTCTAGTTCCGGGAGACTATGGCCCTCGCCTTCAGGGCCAGACCTTAGCCCATCGTAAAAGAAAGCACTCACATAGCTATAATCCCTTCTCTGTGTGTAATTCTATAATTTAGATTTCAGTTACATTCCTCAGACACAGAAGCCCAACCCCTGGAGTCGGGCAGGTGAGAACCTCAGGTTCCCAAGTCACAGCATCCACTTTCCTCGTTCTCGCGGTCTACTCTAGCTGTCCAATTTCCTGGGCGGCCTGCGTCCCATCCCAGTGCCTCTGGAAATCCGGGACTCAGAGTGGAGGCCCTTTAAAGGATGTTCACTTTAATCCTTCTCTGCTCCCAGATCTGCCCCTCCGTGCCTCAGGCTGCTGAGTCAGTCTCAGCCCCAAGGGACCACTTATCACTGACTTTCCCCAAAGCCCACACACTTCTCATAAGGATAGCCCCAGCCTGATACCCCATGCTCCCTGATGCCCACCTGTTCAGCTCCTTCAACAAGCCCCGCTGCTGACACTGGGTCAGAGATGGGTGCAGCCCCTGGGCTGCATGCCTAGACATCCCTGCTGTCCCTTTGGAGCCAGCCTCCGCGGCCAGGCCAAGTTCCACAGCTCCCGCCTCCCTGGTCCCAGCTCCCTATGCGTGCTGCCCAGGCCCCAGCATGCTGATTCCCAAGCCCACCCAAGCACAAATAAGCACTTCCCTCCCAGAATATTCTGTTATCATGCCCCACACCGAGCACACAAAAATCCAGACAATGAATGCAAACAGGAACTACACCAGCTCTGCCAGCTGTGGATTTCACTGGGCTTCATCCATTCATCCACTTATTCATATTTAACAAATATTTATTGATCAAGCTGTGTATGCCAGATCCGGAAAAATGCCATAACCGGGAGGGAGTGTGCCTTCAGCACACTTAGCAGGGGGAACGTGCCTTTAAATAGCCGCGCAAGGCACTGCACTGCACTTGCATGTGTGTGGCGGGTGCTAGACAGAAACGCTCAGCCTGGCTCACAGAACACGCAGGAGCCTGTTACTTTCCCTTCGTGTTTCTCCACAGACAAAACAAGGAGCTGTAAACGGATCTGCTCTCTGACTCACAGATTCTTTGGCAACATTTCTGATTGTCCTAAAACGGGATACAAGCCATAATTTTAGAATCCAAACACCTATGAAACGAAAAGTAAACTACAGCCTCCTGAATTACCGCCATCGGCCCTGTTACCAGCTTTCAGCTCCTGGAAAGGAAGGCAGGGTGGGGGGGGACAGAAGAGAACACTCCGGAGGGAGAAATGCATGCAAGCGCTGTCTGATGACTGTCGCCGCGGCCACCAGAGAGCGGAGGCGCGGAAGGGGCTGGGAGGCAGCAGTAAGGACCTCTGGGATTTCACAGGCTGGAGACCCCATGCATTTTTCTAATTCAAATAAGGTAAGCCTCAGAGACCCTCGATGCAGGATGAGTTTTAAGTGTTTCCAAGCTTCCTGAGGATGGTAAAACCGCCAGCTCCATCAGAATTAAATCAACTGTGGCTTTCCTGCTGAGCGCAGGGGTAGGAGAGCCTGCATTCTCCTGGAGCCCCCCCCCCTCCCTCCCGCCCCCACAGGACTGACCCATTCCTCTCCCAGAATGATTTGCTTATGGCCAAGGCCACCCTGAGCTTCCTCCCCTTCCTTTCTTGGCCTCTCCCCATCCTGTCTTCCCAGGACCCCTCCCCCACGCCACAAGGCGGCCACCTGCCCCCCTCTACCCTCACCCCAGAATCACCTCTTGCTGTGATACCTCAGTTTCCTCCAAAAGAGGATAACAATAACATCATCTTGGAGGAGTTCAAGGACCTCATGGGTGCAAATAAAGCCCCTGCACAGTGCTGGCCTGTCTGAAGCACGCAATAAGGGGCAGCTATTATTTGTAGTAACGACAGTAGTATATGCCTTGCAGAGATCGTGTGAAAAGCAAACAGAGGAATGGTGGAGACGATGCACTTTGTACTCCCAGGGCTGGGGAAGTCTCAAACTTGGGATCGCTTGAGGTCAGCAAGTGGGTATCATGGGAGGAATATAGCAAGGGAACCAAACGAATACAAACGGTAGTCAGAGAGTTCCTTGAGGATAGGGAGTGTGTCTGTTCTTATCACGGTTGTATCCCCAAAGCCCAGGGAAGGGGCCGCATAGAGCTGACACATAGCAGATGTTGGGAAGGAAGGCGAGAGGAAGGGGGGCGAGGAGGGAGGGAGGCGAAGAGAAGAAAGCATCATGCATGCTTCGGCGATGGGATGGGTGGCTCAGGTGGGTGGAGGTGAAAACCACTGCATTTGAGAAGGTCAGTGAAGTATGAGAGGAAAGTACTGGAAGCACCACCCTCGGTGGCATCAAGGTTGGACTTGCTGAGGGGAGGAAGCCGCGAATCAGGACCTTCGAGAACTTAAAAGAGGGACCAGGAAGATGAGAAAGATGCAGGGCTGGAGAGCAGCATGAGTCTCAGAAGAAGGGCTTTCCCATGAAAATGGGAGGCGGGGGGGGGGTGGCTTGCAAGGGAGCGTCTGAGGCCAGGAGAAGGTGCTGTGGCCCTCGACGCCATGTGCCACTGCTCCCGGTTGGGGGGCAGGCAGGTGGGCAGGTGAAGTGGCGTCTTTGGGGGAAAGGTGGCCGCCAGAGAGGGGCAGCGGTGTGTGTTTGCCAGGGCCACAGTTAGGACGGGATGGTCACACGATCCATACGTGAGCACAGACCCTCACCTCCAGTTTCTTCAACGAGCCCCTCCTCCCGCTTGACAGGAGAAAGTCGAATTCAGGTCCCGTGCAGTCATTTTCTAGCCACTTCCATTCCAAGACTTAGTCTTACCACAGGTGAATGTGCAGCCTAATGTGGGTATTATTATTATTATTTTCGGTAATTAGAATGTAAGCTGTAAGAGGACAGGGACATGCACTGATTTGTTGACCACCATAACCACAGCACCTAGAACATTCCCTGGTCCATAGTAGGTGCTCGGTAAATGTTTGTTGAAAGGATACATGCTCTTCTTCCTACCATGAGGGGTCTCCCTGCTGCCCACTCTGGACACACACAGCTTCTGCATCTGCTGTGTGACGTATCCAATGGTCCCTGGGCCCTCTGTGGGGTCTGTGCAGCCACCCTGCCACGGGTACTTATGTCAACATAGTGCCCTTCCCCAGAGGTGCTGGCTCTTCACCCCCCGCAGGAAGCGTCTGGGGTGCTGAGCCAGCCTGGCCCTACCAATCTGCATGCCTCCTTCAGGCCCCTACAAACTACATCAGTCACCTCACGCCACCATAATGTTCGGGGCTGCATAACAAACAGCCCCGAACTCCATGGCTTAGAGCGGCGACAAGCACTTATCGTCACACTCACAGGTGTGTGGGCTCTGTTTCAGGCTTCTCATCTGGGAGAGGCTGGTGGGATTTTTCTGGAACAGCCGTCTCCCCAGGGCACTGCTCCCCTCACAGCAGTGGCCTAAGTGCAAAAAGAGGGAGAGAGACAGAGGGTGCCTCTCCTGGCCCAGGCCCAGAACTGGGTCACTGACCGACACAAGTGACAGCCAGCTGGATGGAGCCCAGGATGCAGAGTCACTGGACAAGGGGCCTGCAGACAGGCGGGATGGGCTTTTGGGAACGGTAATGCACTGGCCACCGCAGCTCTGCCATCCACACAGAGGGACCTCGGGCCATCCCTGGGTGCTGACCTCTCTCCGAGGTCCCCCTTTACTGTGCTTTAAGCCCAGCTCACACAGGGCCTGTGTGACCCTCTGGACAGGAAACACCAGAGCTGGCTTCTCCACCCTCCCCCACCCCCTTCCCTCCTAAAGTGGGAGGGGGTAGGATGACCTCTTCCAAAGAGGGCTCCCTGTCACCTTCGCGATGCTTGACTTGTCCTCTGAGGGAAGGTGGGACTCTCCAGCCATTCTCACTCGTCACAGGTCTCCTTTGAGGTTCATCTTGGGTAAGCTGGAACTTTGTTTGTAGTGATCTGGGTGGAAACAGAGAAAAAAAGCAAAACTCACAACTCAACTGATTGCCACAAGGAAACCAGACACTCCACCACTTTGCATGAGGAACCGGGCTTTGGAGAGGGCAAGAGACAGCACAGAAGGCAGGATGACGGTGAAAACAGGGGAAAAATAATCCGCTCTCCCAGGGCTTCAAGGGGGCTTAAACTGCAAAATGTGGGTGTCTGATAAATACTAGTTTGATTTTGTTAAGCTTTTCATTTGCTCCACCTCCACTAAGGAGAGCTGACCAGAACCACCATGGTGACTCTATAGGAAATTAGCAGCAGCACCGAATGTGGTCTGAGAATGATAATGGGGGAAATTTAGCCTGAAAAAGCATTATTTATCTTAAATTTCTCTAAGTGCCAACCTGGCTCAGGCACAAGTTTTGAAGTGGCAGACACACACACACGTACACACACACACACACACACACACACACAGCATATTATTGTGTTCTCCAAAGCAAATAAATGTACTGAGCAAATTTCTCACTGGAAAGAAATGGCATGCAACAAAGAAAAAGTAATAATGCCTAAAACTTGTCATTAATAAAAGCACAAAGCTGGCCAACTTTTGTTCTTTAATTTCTACATTAAAATTATTATAAGAAACTTGCATTCAGTGGGCCATAGGGGCAAACAGCACTTTAGCTACAATATGTGGGGAAACACAAAACATTAGCTTAACCCACAGGCGACATTTCCTACCACACAGATCCAAGTCCACCCTGTCAGGCGTGGATGGAGCCCACGGAGGAGACAGTCTGAAGACACTGGAGTGTGGCTTGCCTCTTGCTTGCTGTGGGTGGAGCATCAGGATGTCTGGTGCATTTTGGGAAATGGGAAGAGCTTATGCAAAGGTACTGAGGTAGGAGCAACACACAGTCTTCAGGGAACCGAAAGACAGCATGGCAGGGACATTCAGCGGGAGAAGGGTAGTGCCAGTGGGTGACTCTGGGAAAAATATCAATGGCCAAAGCATGCTGGGCCTTGAAGGTCACATTAGTTACTACTTGACTAATGACACCAGCTTTTGGCTGATTTCAACTCACTTGCTGAGCAGACTTGATTGGTTGGCATACGCAGAGTCCGATAAATCATCAGGTATTTTCCAACTCATGTTACAGGGCCTTCCCTCTTGCAGTGTTTTTTTCACATGTATCTTCTAAAGCAATGTTCTTGGGGGATGGGGGGGGCGGCGGGGAACCAACAACAACTTACCCCAACCCATTAGCCATGGAGTGAATTGTATAAAAAAGCACAGGTCTCTTTAAATCTTATCTGACAGCTGAGAAGTTAAGGTCCACAGCAAAGACTGGCTAACTGTCCTCCACATCTGCTCCTTTTACTCTGGGACCACAGCTGGACAATGTTTCCCAGCCTCCTTTGCGGTGAGTTGGAGCCATGTGGCTAAGTACCACCAATGGGGTGTGAGCAGAAGTGACAAAGGCCACATCCATGCTGGGCCCATAAAGACCTACAGGTGAATGTGCATTCTCTCTATTCCTACGGGCTGGCGGGACCTCAATGCCCAGAGCAGCCACGGAGGCCACCTGTGGAAGATGGTGGAGCCACAGTCAGCCGGGACCCCTGAATGACTGTGTGGAGCACAGCCCATTGCCAGCTTCCCTCTGCCTTTGATCAGACTTCGTGTGAAGGTGAAACACACCTCTGCCACATCCGTCACTGGGTGTTCGCATGTACATATTTACAGCAACTCACAACGCCTTCATTAATACAGCGCCCGGTCTGGCATTTGACTTATTTCCTCAAAGACAGTTTGGGTTAACGTCTCGCCATTCGGGGTTGCAGAAAGTAAGACTTGTAGTACCGAAAATCCTCTCTCAAAGTGAGGGAGATGCTAAATTTGTTGGAACAGGATATAGTCACAGCAGGAGCCCAGTTATGAGAACTGGAATCATGGCAACGGGGCCCCCCCTCCCGGAATCCCCAACTGTGTTTGCGTTTTTATCACCCACTGGAGCACAGCCATTCCCCTCATCCTGGGCCAGCTGAGAGAGCAGAGCAGAGGCACAGCCTCGGTTGCTCAGAGAGCACCCAACCCTTAGACTTCTCCACAGAGGTTTCTCTGAGGGGTCCGTTTCTAGATCCTGCCACCCTGGGAGCTGCCACCCATCCGTCATTGGTTTTCTGGGTAGGCCCTGTGAGTGCCCTTCCAGTCACTGACATATCCCTATATGCCAGCAGACACTCTGCAGTGGGCATTAGTCCGTGTTCTAAGTCAGCAGAGGTTTCAGATTGGTTGTGTCCTTAGTCTTTGGTGCTGAGCTGTGGATGTTTCCCTTATCACAGGGGTCCTCCCGCTAGGAACAAAGGCCCCACAATGGGCAGTTGAAGGCGGAAGGAAGAGCTGTGTGTGCCAGCGTGTGTGACGTGTGCATGTGTGTGTACTGAATCAAACCTCCACGGCAATGACAATTCTATTATTTGGATCTGACAGTAGCAAGGCCTTAAGTGCTCGGCAAAACCTCCATGTTATTTCCCCCAGAAGAGAGAAGGACAGTGGCAAAGTGAGGTGTTGAAGGTCCTGTGTAAAGACAAATGGGTTGTTGAAAGCCCTATGGAAGGAATTCTGAACAATGCAAAAAGCACGCATGGACCTCAAGGTCAGACTGCCCCGAGACCCGGTCCAGACTGCGCCATGCAGCTTGGCCAGGTCACCTCGGCCCTCCAAGGTGGAACTCTCACCTGTTACACGGGGAGAACAGCGGCTACTCCAAGGCGTTGGATTAAGTGGGATCATATGGGTAACCCTCCGGCACGGGGTAGATATTCAACAAATGGTCATCGCCAGTGTGGCCTTCTAATCAATGGACCCCTTTGCTCTCTGTATCATCTATTATTTCACACGCATTTGTTTGGTTTGGGTGGTGGCTCGGCTAACTACCTCAGCGATTGCCTGCTTGGGTACCTGCGTTCCTAAAGCAAACCTCCGGAGCTGCGCCAACCGGCATGGTAGAGACTAGTTTCTCAGAGCTACTTCTTTTTAAACTTAAATTAGTTAAAATTAAATAAAATTATAAATTTCGTTCCTCTGTGGCACTAGCCACATTTCAGACTCTCGACACCCTCATGCGGCTCGTGGCTGGTATGTCCGGCAGTGCAGGCGCAGAGCACGTTCCCCAGCGCAGAGCACCACGGGCGGCGCTGGGCGAGAGGATAATGGAAGATTCACGAGCTATTTTCCAGTCATTCCAAAGGCCTAACGAAAGCCATACATTATTTACCCACAATGAGACGGCCCGGGTTGGCTAGCGCACCCGGGAGACTGCTTTTGGCTGAAAGTAGAAGGCCGCTGCAAGAGGCCTGTTATTTTTCTCTACTGCCAAAGACCCAAACAGGTGAGATAAGGAAGAAGCCAGAGGTCTTTGCCCTGAGTTCAGAGCCAGAGGGCTGGCTTTGCAGCGGGTACATTGACTAGTGGGCAGTGGACGGGGTCACTGGGTCAGATCCGGGTCCTCAGAACCTGTACAGTAGGGGGGTGAAGGCATCGGAAGCTATCGAGTCCAGGGGTAGGTGGCAATGCCTAAGAGGCGGAAAGAGGATGGTAACAGGAGACAAAATAGTGTCGGAGATACAACGTGGGAGTGACGGCAGCCCAGGCCCCAGGCGGAAGCTGACATGTGCGATCGTGAAGACCCCTGGCTGAGAGCAGCTTAGCGTCTCCATCTTCCGTGTGGGGCGTAGGTTCTTACAGGTAGAAAAGAAATAAATTTAGATATTACCACTGGCATTTAAAAATGCTCTTCTTCAAAGTTGTGCGTTTGACTCATAAAAGTGGAGGAACAAATTGCATATTACTCCACACGTGCCCTTTATTTGGTGGGGGAGGCCGGCAATGCTAAGAGCCCATGGGACAAGAGGGCCACTTAGGAAGGACGCCATGGGCACTTGGGAGGAAGCCTGGGTGGTGTGCTCAGCAGGGAGCCCTGACCGCTCTGCCAAGTGACCCCCCAGTCTCCAGAGGAACGGAGAAGGGGTTCCGAGGGAAAAGAATGTATACAGGGCAAAGAGTGAGGTTGGAAGGAGAGTAGAAGCCAAGAGGATAGAGACAGACTGAGACTGGCTGATGGGGCCATGACACTCCACAGTGGCGGCATGGCCAGGCGATGATGCCACAATGTCTCCCCCACGAAAATCTCCAACCACGTCTCCACTGCCCACCGATGCTTGGCGTGGGTGGACTCGCACAGGGGAACACAGAGAAGAGATACTCTGCTCAGTCCTACGGTGCTGAGCAGAGAAGCACAGAAGCCCTGAGCACAGGGGACAGCAAGCATCTGGGACCCCACAGAAACCCGTGGGACAGGCTCTGGACGCCCTTGGGGATCTGCAGGGGTCTGAGTTCATCTGTACCCTAGAGGGGCAAGGGGGCCCAGTGAAAACCTGGGTCAAGTATCCAAGGCAAGTTGGACAGGGGTTTGCATATTTTGTCTTCTCCGTAGCTTCTTTGCAGGGAGGGGGTGGGGAGCATCTAGAACCAACACACTCAGAAGATACCCGTGTAAACTTCAGCTCTGCATTTACAGGCTGCCTGACCTTGAGCAAGTTCCCTGACCTCTTGGAGTGTTATTTTCATCTTGCACAGTGCCTGATTCCTAATCACCATCAACCACCCTTCAATGACTGTGCAAATGAGCCTTGCTCTAAAGGCAGCCCATGTGTAGAGACAGGTATGCAGATATGCAGACTTGACCTGCAGAAAAGCAGAGACAGGGAAGAGGGGCATGCTGGGTCTCTGGAGAGGAAGGAGGCCCAGGGGCCCTACCCACCACCTGTCCCAGGTATTCCAGGGCAGCCTGCATTTCCCACCCACCCACTGTGCATATCTCCATGTCCTGCCACATAAAGGTGTGGAGTATAAACAGGGGTCTTATTGAAAGTAGCTTTCAATGGTCCAGCCAGAATGGACAGTCCCTGGAAACTGGTGTGCACCAGCCCCATACACAGGATTTCCCTGTATCCTAAAAACAGTGCTCCCGTGGGCGTGGGCAGCCCCCTGTGATCATCAGAATATCGGCGCATGGCCTTTGCAGGAAGACATACTCTGGTCCCACCACAGACCCTCACTTCCGACCATGTGACATTGGAACTACCCCTTCCCTCCGTGTGATTCAAGGCCCTCATCTGTACAATAACTGGAGGAATGCACTGAAGGGTTGAAGGCAGGATTGGACATAAAAAATAAATAAATAAAGAGCACCAGTTTGGGTCAGTTTTCCAGAGAGCAGTCTGGGCAGCAAGATTCGGGAGCCATGAGTTTTGTTTCAGAGAAATCAGATGGGGTTGGTGGGAGCAGAGCATGAGGGGAAGGAGCCACAAGGGGGCAATCGCTAGGGTCCAAGCCTCTGCCGATCCCCGTGGGGCCTCGCGTTATAAACCACACTCAGGCTTGTTGGTGTTTACCTGGAGGCAGAGGAGCCGGCGTTTTATACCCCCACCCGTCAACTCCTGATTACGAGCTGCTGGGAGAGGTGGGTGACACAGATATGCAGGTACATTATCAGCTCTCCCTATGGTCAAGAAGGCTCCTGTGCCCCAGGACAGTCCTCTGAAGGTGGCAGGGGCAGAGGCTAGATGTAGCAGCAAAGCACGGGGTGGCTGGGGAAGGGGGTGCAGAGCTGTGAAAGGTGGGAGCCAGGCCCCAGACCTGCCCACTCCCCTACCTTGCCCTGCTTGGTGGGAATCAAATTGACATCAGTTATGTCAGGTCTTCGTGTCTTCTTATGGACAGGGTGGCAATCCTGAGAACCACTTACACGACTCTCACAATGTGCCAGGCCTGCGCTAAGTGTTGTCTAGTTCTCATCCCCAGCACACCGTTATCTTCATGTCAAAGATGCAAAAACTTGGGCACAACGAGGGTAAGTAACTTGCCCAAGGTCACACTGCCGGTAAGTGGCAGACGGGTATTTATGCCCAGGGAGGGGCCCACAGCCCTGGCTCTTAAACACTCTGCCACACTGCGCTTGGGTCTGGCCAAGCACCACCTCTCATGCTCTGTCCAACCAGGAACCGCCAGCAACATGTGGCTCTACAAAATTAAAGCTAAAATATTAAAATTACGTAAGAGTTTAAGTTCAGTCCCTAAGGTGCACTAGCTACCTTTCAAGTGCCCGGTAGCCCCACACGACCGGTCGCAACAGTGCAGGCCATGCACACCCATGCACACCATGCACACCTGTGTACACACGGAACATTTCCAATAGGAAGTTGCACTGGACAGCACCGGAGAGAAAGAATCCTCGAGAGAGGGCACTCCAGTGTGAAGACCCCAGGATCTGAAACGAGATGGGTGTGCTTCCTGTCCCGGCTTTGACAGATCGGCTGTGTGATTAAGGGGCAAACCTCCGTTTCCTCACCCCAGTACCTCTTTCTCCCGTGCTGACGGTGAGAACGGAGTGAGATCGGGACCCTACCTCGCACATGCCTGGCACAAACAGGCACCGCTGTGACTCCTGTTCTCTTACTCATCATTGCTGTTGATATTGATACTGCTGATAGGGAGCCGAAAGGAGCCACCTAAAAGCTCACGCCACATCGCGGTTGGGGAAACTGAGTCGCAGAGAAGGAATGCTGCATGAGGATGGCAAAGCCAGGGCTTCATTCCATGGATGGCCGTCTTTCCACCGGTCTGTGCTCTAAAACAATTCCACGGCCATTTTCGCTCTTCAGCTTCAAGCTCTGTCTGTCGGGTTTGAATATTCCATCTCTGACCAACCGTGAAACCATGGAAACTGAATGGCAAATTGAAAAGGCAGCAAACAAATTAGCTTGCAAAGCCCCCACAAATGATATAATCGCTCCAGTATTTAAGCTGCAGATATTCTTTGCTTTCAGCCAAGGCCTTTCTCAATTGCTCTGTAAACCTGCACTTGTGGGTCCCACGTTCAGCCTCAGCCCACACAACACTGTGCCAGGCTCCACGTCCACTCCCCACCCCGTGGGTTCAGAGCCAGACGCAAGGGGGAGGCGTACCTTTGCCCTCCCATCCTCTGCAGGAATGCCAAACCACAAGAACAGGCCTGCAATTCATCTCATTCCTCCTCCGAAGCTCGAAGAATAAGCAAATAGGAGTGGTGGCCTGTGGGTAAGGAGAGAGGAGAATTGTTTGGGGTAGACCAAGGAGAAAATTATAACAAAAACTAGCCAGAAGCATGACAGGTACCTGTGGTAGATTGCATGAAGAGTCCAATTCTTCAACCCACGTGGCACCCACACCGTTTGCCGTGTAACTGGGCAGCAGTGCATTCCCACTATGCTAGAACATACTTCCGTGGACCTGTGGGATGTTCTTTGGCCAATACAATGGAGCTCGCTACCTCTGTGCTTCTGCCATCCCCGTGAGAAGGACATGCCTGCTCACCCAGGACGAAACAGAAAACTTGATTGGATCAGAGCTGCCTCAGCTTAGCTAACCCAGACAAGCCTAGATGAATACAGGACATGCATTACTCCCACCCCTGCTGATCCACAAAACATGGACAAGTCCAGCTAAGATCAATAGGGAACCCACCTTGGACCAGCCAATCCATTACCAATCCACAAAAGCATGAGCTCTAATAATAATGCTTGTTGTTATAAGCCCCTGAATATGGGGGTGCTTTGTTACTTGGCAATAGCTGCCTAATACATCCTCCTTGACTCTTCTCTCCCTTGTTTCCTATATCCAGTCCATCAGCAAACTCCAAATATATCTACTCATTTTTTTCCAGTTGCAAAGCCATCAACATTGTCCATTGCAACATCATTTCTCATGTAGGCCACTGCGATTGCCTGATGACTGGTTCCGTCACCTGCACTCTTACCAGCCACCAATCCATTCTCTACACACAGAAGTCAGGGCTCTTAAAGCAAAACTGAACTATGTCTTCCTACGTGTAAAGTAGGGATAAATCTTAGAACAAAATCCTGCCCCCTAATGATGCCTGCCAGCCCCACTGACCTCTCCCGGCTCTGGTTATGTCACCCTCCCTGAAGTCACATCAACCTCCTTTCGGTTCTTGGAGCCTGTCAAACTCTGGCCCAGCTGAGGTCTTTCCACATGCCGGTTTCTCTACCTGAAATGCTTTTCTCTTTGCTCTTAGCCTGGCTGGCCCTTTCTCTTCTGTGAATCTCATCTTAAACTTTACCTCCTTAACCATATTTTTAAAGGAAGGCTCCCTCTGTTTCCTCCAACTCAATCTTATCTCTTTCTTTCTTAGAATTATTAGAACTGGTTGTTGTTTTACTTATTTGTCTCTTTACTTTATTCATTTACTCCAAAGGTATTTATTGAGCTCCTATTACATGCCAGGATTTGTTCTAGGTGCTGGGGAGACAGCAGTGAAGAAGGCAGACCCAATCCTTGACCTCACAGACTTTCATTCTAGGGCAGGAGACAAGGAGCAAGTAATACATGGACCTTGCTCTCCTGGGTCAACAGATTAAACAGGGAAAACTGCATAGACTTTAAACACTTGGTTTATTAGAATTGGCTGCCAGTGACATAGAGGAAGAGATAATAAGTATATACAGACCCAGCTCTAGGTCACTTTCTTCTCTGCATTATTCAATGTCATCCCTGTGTGATGTCTTCTTATTCAGCTCCTCTCCATCCCTCCCAAGCCTTGAGTTGTCTGTTTTCACTGCTCTTTACTTCAACTGTACAGGGCTTTTCTCACTACTATTTGAATGGGCCCCAGTACCTAAGCAACAGAGTGTGGGAGATGAGCCTCCGGTCGCCATTGTACCCCCTGCCCCATTCTACCAACCCCAACTGTGTTCCTGGCTCACCTCACCCTTGTGCTCCTCAGAGAGCTGACCTCTGCTAAGCTGTACACTTGCCCCCATCTTATTTTTTTTTGTCTATTTTTCCACAGGGTCATGATGATTTATACCAGTTCCCATGAATTCACTGACTTCCCACTTTATATTTCTTCTTGCAAAACTTGATAACTTTCCCTCCTCCGATACCATAAATTTAGCTTCTGGTAAATACTTCTCCACGCGAGACAGATAGTGTCATTTCAGAGACTTATCGTGAGAAGAAGGAAATAGAGCAGGGAGAACAGATAACTGACTGGGTTGAGTGGATGCTTCAGTGCCTGCTCAATAAATAATTGTTGAATTACTAAATTACTAAAGTTATTAATTTGTTATGAATAAATCAAGGCTTCTCCTCCCAGAATCAAGCTTCCCCCTCCCCTTCCATTTCCTTTTTTCTACTAAGAGTTGGACAGAATTAACTGGCTGATTCTCCCTCCGGATACGGTCCAGGTTGAGATCCAGTATACTGGGACAACCTAAGCTGTTGTAGTAAAGAAGCTGATTAAACAAGATAACAGTTGACATCTTTTAAAAAAAAATTTTTAAGATTTTATTTTATTTATTTTCAGAGAGAAAAGAAGGGAGAGAGAAAGAACAATGTATGGTTGTCTCTCACATGGCCCTCATTGGGGACCTGGCCCACAACCCAGGCATGTGCCCCGACTGGAAATCGAACCGGGACCCTCTGGTTCCCAGCCTGCGCTCAATCCACTGAGCTACACCAGCCAGGCAACAGTTGACATCTTTTTTACCTGATGATCAAAGATGAGTGGTCCCAGCTGACAGGAGCCCAGTTTTCTTCTTCTTCCAGCATTCACATGTTGCCTTCACATCCAAGATCAAGGCTGGATCTCAAACTTGCCTGTGTTTTGCTTCCAGTAGGAAGTAGGAGGTATGCTGTTTGATGTTAAAGAAATGACAAGTAACTTCCACATTCCATGAGTGAAAATTAAATCAGACGACTACATTGGTGGCAAGGAGTCTGGAAAATGTTTCTGATGGTTGGGTGGCCATATGCCCAGGGAAGACTGAGGGATGTCCTATTTCTAACAGAAAGAAGGGGAAAAGGGCCATGGGGAACAGTTAACAGTCCTGGCCACACCCAAACCTTTGCTAAGGACCAAACTGACCAAGCATCCTTGATCCTACTGCTCCTTCTCTCTGGAATATCTCATTTCTTCTTCACCCATCCAACTCCCACTCTTCCTCTTAAGCCCAGTTCAAATGATTTCATGGCCATTCAGCCATTTAGAGTCACTTTTGCTGAGGGCTGTGGAGGGAGGGCCGAGCCCCTACCTTTGGAAGAGCTCACCATGAGATTCTGCAGGGAAAGCTTTAGCAAAGGGCCTGGCACTTGCTACTCAATAAACGAGAAATGAATGAATAATACGTGCTCCATAAATGCTAAGCACCGTCATCACTGTTGTTGTTCTTATTCTTCTTTTCCCAAGGTTTCTTGGGAAAAGACCACAGGCTACAGCTGAATAAGGACAAGCTTGGGAGCCAGTACAGACCTGTGTTTGAATCCTGAACCCACTACTTTCTTTCTCTGTGATCATAGGCCTATGGCTTAACCTCTCTAAGACTCAGTTTCCTCATGTGCTAAATGGGGACAATAGTAGTGCTACCTTATGGCGTTAATATATTTATTAAATAATCATGTAAGTGTTTAGTACAGTGCCTGCAATGAGTGTATTTCAATACATAACAGTTTTTGTTGTATTGTTATCATCATCCTCATCCTTGGAGAAAGATAATCATGGGTTTCAATTAGGCATGGATTTAGCTGCAGAATAACAGAACCTCATAACAATGGCACCAAAAGATAGTTTCTTTGGTTCCCAAATCAAGGAGCCCATAGGTGGGCAGGGCTGGAATGGAGACTCAGGAATGCCCGAAGGACCCGAGCTTCTACTCTCATTTCTCTTCGTCATGTGTTGGCTTTCCTCTTTCTATTTATCCTTTCTGGCCACCAAATGACTGCTGTGCTTCTAATGTCATGGGCATATTTTAAGCAAGAAGTGAGAATAAGAGATTTGCCAGTCAAGTGTGTTCCGATTTATTAGGAAAACTTAACCTTTCCTGGATTCTTCACCCCACAGACCTCCCTGAAGTCTCAGTGGCCAGAACTGTGCCCTGTGGCTGTCCCTAAGTATCAGGGAGCTGGGAGAAGGGCCTGTGGACAGGGATTGGTTCAGCTACCAGCAGTGACTGTCATACATGTTGAACTGTGTCCTCCTACCCTCCAAAAATATATTCAAATCCTAACCCTCTGGTCCCTGTGAATGGGACTTTATTTGAAAATAAGCAGTTTTGTAGATATAATTAGTTAGATGAGGTCATACTGGAGTAGAGGGGACCCTTATTCCAATATGACAAATGTTTTTTAACTATATTTTATTGATTATGCTGTTACAGTTGTCCCACTTTCCCCCCCTTCTTGCCCCCCACCCCCTTACCCCCCTTTCCCCACCCTTTGGTTTTGTCCATAGGTCATACACATAAGTCCTTCTGCTCCTGCACTTCCTATACTATTCTTACCCTCCCCCTGTCTGTTGTCTACCTCCCATTTATGCTACTTGTTCTGTGCCCTGTTCCCACCCTCCCCCCCACCACTCCCCTGTTGATATTCCTCCATACCTTATATAACTCCCTTTAACATTTCATACAATAAAGGCTGGGTGGTGATGAACTCCTTGAACTTGACCTTATCTGCGAAGCACTTTATCTGCCCTTCCATTCTAAATGAAAACTTTGCTGGATAGAGTATTCTTGGATGTAGGTCCTTGCCTTTCATGACTTGGAATACTTCTCTCCAGCCCCTTCTTGCCTGTAAGGTCTCTTTTGAGAAATCAGCTGACAGTCTTATGGGCATTCCTTTGTAGGTAACTGTC
>PVJI01024887.1:0-21430 GCA_004026765.1 Micronycteris hirsuta | reverse complement strand
GGGGACAATGGGGAGAAGAGTTTTCAGGAATCACTGTAGAGGACACATGGACAGAACTAAGGGGAAGGAGGGAGGTCGGGGGGGGTGGGACGGGAGGGGAAGGGAGGGGGGAGGGGAGAGGCTGCAAATAACTGTAATTAAACAAAAAAGTTAATTAAAAAAAACTAAATAAACAACAGGTATAAAACTACAAAAAAAAGAATGCATGTAGACATCAATATCTTTCAATATTCTCAATATTGAACAACAGTTTATATCAATTTTAAGTGTAAAACTAAAGTTCAATAATTTATAATTTAAAAAGGATCTTGGATGTGTTCACTATTGAAGGGAGCAAATGACTTATGTAGGAATCTCTATAAAAATAATAAAACACTATTCTTTCTAGAAGATGTTTAGGAGATAGGAAGACTCTTTCATCCATTTAAGGAACTTTCTCTATAAATATCAAAAATTTTTAAGTATACTTGATATAATTATTTGTAGTAAACAATGACTTGCCCTACATATTATGTGAGTCCTGATTTTAAAAAATCCACTTAGTGTATTTGTTGAATATGTAAACTACTAAAATTCTTATAAAATATCTTGCTTAAGTGCATTATGGGAAATTAAGTTAATAAATAAAGTGCAAAAGAGACCATTTATTTATTGAAAAGTGATTGGCTATTATAAGAATATTTGTTTATTTATTTAGAGATTGAACACATTAGAATTTGTACTTTATCTGTGAGATTCTTAATACCAAATATGAAACCTCACATTGTTGAGATAAACTATCAAGTAGTATGTTAAAATCCAAGATTTTATTTTTTTATTGGTGGTGTTGACCCTGAGAAAGGAGATACCTATCAGGAAGGGATCCTTGTGGCTAACTGGTCTCTAATTTTTAAAAAGAGCCTGGTAGCTGTTTCTAAGCAGGGTCCCCTTATGCAAGCTTGCACCAAGCTGTCTGCCTCCGGGACTGAATTGCCTTTCTGCACTGTTCCTGTCATCTGAGCCAGATCGTGTGAAGGAATTCCTGAAATTGTATTTCAGCCAATAGGACTGAGACTTTCCCCCTCCATTCAGAGCTGCATAGCTATATTCTTTTCAGTATCTTTACTGACCAATCAAAATAGCTCCATTCTGACCAATTAGGACAGGACAGCTTTTAGGATTAATCAACCTGTGAAGATTCAGAACCCTCATTTACATTAGAATAGACCAATCAGTGATGAGTGGCAGGGTCTTCTTTCCACATCAGTTAGCTCCCCTCTGGCTCAGGGAGCATAATTTCCCTTTCCACCAAACACTAAAGGCTGAGTTTCCCTGGCTAAAGCTGAAACACCAAAGACATCACATCAGACCAGATTGGAGTAGAGTGGAACAGAGAAGAGCAGGTGAGCTCACTGGCCCTAAGTGGACTGGGGTAGAGCAGAGCTTTCTAGCCAAAGAGAGGCCTCACCTTTGGAGAGAGGCCTCACCTTTGGGATGCCTCACCTAAGAGCTGCCTCACAGCCGTTCTGTTCCACAGCTGTGCTATTTCATAACTAGTTGTAACACTATTGAGCTGTTGCACAGCAATGCTGAATCTCATTTGAGTTGTTTGCATTGATTAGTTTCCTTCTTCACTGCACCCTATATAAAGGATTCTTGTTGACATTGAACTGGTACTAATGACTATCAGTTGATAGTAGTATCTATAAAACTGGGTTTTACATAGAACAAAAGCATTACAAAAATACAGTTTTATTCATTAAAATAAAAAATGGATCATATTATATACAAAATATTAATTCCTTTTTGGTACCACTAATTGAAACTCAGCAGTTAATTGAGTTTGATCTTTCTTCCCAATTCCTAGGAAATTACTCAGTGTTGGGATTAAAGAGCCTGGGATACAGAACTGAGGTTCCACAAGTAAAAAACCATCCCCACTTCCTTGGCGTTTTGATGCTGAACAAATTATGTAACTTCTCGGGACCTCAATCTCCTCTTCTATAAATTGTTGACAATTATAGCACCTATATATCATGGAATTTTTGAAAGGATCAAATGAGTTAATACTTGTATTATACTTAGGAACAAAGCTTTGAAAATAGTGCTTAATAAATTTTTGCTATTGATTATATTCAATATCATAGAAAACACAATTTCCTAAGCCATTTGTAGTTTGACTTAAAAGTAAACCTGACCTGGAGAAATTAGAGTAATTTGTTAGCAAAAATATTTTACCATTTAAACTTTTGTGAGTCATTTGTTAATAAGTAAACTGGAAGCATGGTTTTCTTTTCATGACTCTTTTATGAATTTGAAATTACCTCAGTTAAATACTCCAACCCTGGTGGACAGTCCAATGAAGGTGGCTCTGCTGGCATCCACAGTGGCCCTGCAAGTTCAGCTGCATGATTGTACTCTGGCTGGTGTTGGATAGGAAAGTCCACTAGATTAGCACTTGAACAGCCAGGTATTGTGACTGAATTGTTATCCTGGGGGCCAGGATGGATCCTATATCCTTGAGGTTCTGAAATATGAACAAGTAAAATAGTTTGTATCTGGGAAGAAATATAGAAACATCAATACATTTAGAATTGCCCTAGTTATCTATAAACTAAAATTTTAGCTCAAGAATACTATTTCAACAAGGCTTAAAATTTGTATTTTTGTCTTTCAGCAAGTTTTCTATTAAATATCAGCAGTTTCATATATACTTCTATTCTGAAGGTGGTGAAATGTGAATCTAAGTCTTACAACTGCTATTAAAAATTTAGATATAAATGTTTAAAATCCGCCCCCCCCAAAAAGGAAGAAAATCAATAATGGTCTAGAGTCACCTACATAAAGATTCTGGAATTTCTTCATGGAAAAAAGAGATGGCATTGGGAAGAGGGCCCATAATAGTGACTTTGAGCCAGTGTTTCCAAGACCAAAACACTCCATAAGAAGTTATATTTTGGG
Organism: Micronycteris hirsuta; assembly: GCA_004026765.1. Lineage (NCBI taxonomy): Eukaryota > Metazoa > Chordata > Mammalia > Chiroptera > Phyllostomidae > Micronycteris > Micronycteris hirsuta. Next base: position 18,490 of record PVJI01024887.1, on the reverse strand, counting down.
ATTCTAACAAATGATATCTCTTATATGTGTAGAACTGGGACCAGTTGTGCTCCTTCAAGTGATAGTTGGCAGGGTGTGGAGGTATTTTTGGTTCCCACAATGGAAAGGAAGGGTGCTACTGACCAGGAATACTACTAAATATCATAAAATGCCCAAAACAGAATCTTTGAAAAAAAAATTACCTACCCCAAAATATTATAGTGCCACTGTTCAGAAACCCTGATATAGAAGTGAAAGCATGTCATCCATTTACTATGCTCCAGATACTTTTCTGGATTGACATCTGCAAGAGGTTTTAATCCATGGGGCAATCCATTCCTGAGACACTCCACATGAAAACAGAAGTCTACTATGATATTAAGATTACAGATTTAAATTTCACAATTTAATACCATCAGCATTATGGGAATAGAATTGAGAACCAAGGTAGGTAAAAATGTTATTACGACAAAGCTATCTTAAATTCTTAATAAGCATAGTGTATACTGTGTATACTCTATATTCCATATGAATTTTGACTATGCTGAAGCTTCATAGTTTATATGTATGGTACATAGTATAATAATTCCATAGCAATTGAATATAATTTGGAAGGACTGTGCTCCACAATATTTTTAAAAACTGGCTTCCACAATATTTTAACAGTAAAGGCTATGCAAAATTTAACTTAGAATATGCAATTTGTAAATACTCTTAATGGAACACTGATGAAAAATACACACATAATTAAATAGTGAGAATAAGAAGAGAGCTTAAACATCATACTGATGTCTTCTAAACACTATAGCTTTTATAATTAATCCCTTCTAAAATGAGCAAGTATTTACAGATGACCTAATCTGACTCTGGCCTAGAATCAGAGGATATGGCTATCGATAATCTAAACTGCTCTCTCTCACAGGGCTTACAGGCAACTTCTGGAAGACAGAAAGTAAGTTTTTTTAAAAAAAAGATTTCAGATTGAATTGATGGAGAAAATGCATGGGGAGAGGGAAAAGTATCAACGAGTTGCTTTTAAATAGGTAAAATTTGAGTTGAGAACTAAACGATGAGAAGGGAAAAGCTTTGTATAACAACCTGGTGAGGAATGTTCTAGGAGGAAGGAAAACTAAATGCAAATTCCCCAATTTAGGGATGAATTTCGCATGTTTGAGAAAGAGAGGAACATCTTCAGGGAGAGAAAGAATAGAAGCAGTTGTCAGTAAAGAAATAGGAGCTTAATAAGGAGTCTGGATTTTACTCCAAGTGAGTCTGGTACAGGCATTAGAGGATTTCAGGCAGAAGAGTGAGTTCCCTGATCTGATTTATATCTTAAGAAGTTTTAGGAGTGCTGGGCACTGGGAATTAAAATAAGAAGCACAGATAAAAATCCTTCACTCATTGCCTAATGGGAGAGAGAACTTTATACTCACCTTTACTGTAAGGGGATACAACGCTGTAGTGATTAATCGATTGATTAGAATTGAAGATAAGTTATTTGAAGGAAGAGACTAGTGTTATGACTATATTTGCCAAAAGAAAGCGTTTGGATGAGGAGAAAGGGAAAGAGTTGGGACCACTTCCCTGAAGACCAAGGGATAAAAGGAGGTGAGTAGGCCAGTGGCACAGAAAGAACATTTCAGAGACAGGCGCTGGCATAGCAACAAACATAGGGCCTTTCAAATCAGAGAAAAGGACCCATTTACCCGAACAGCAGAGAGCCAGGTTTAAGAGGATCTTAAAGGGAAGGCGGGGAGCCCCCAGGACCTGCTAGTCAAATTAAACATTTTGGTCCCCAGCTTAAAAGTGATGGGAAACCAACAGAGACGGACTACTATCTGTAATATGAAGAGATTTGTATTTTTATAGAACCACTAGGGAGGTGGAGGTATGAGTTAAAATAACTTACAGATCAGAAGACTATCATATTGTCTTAAATATGTATTTTTTAACTTTTACATATATTTACAGACATACATTTTATTTCTATTTTTGAAAGCACCTACATACAAACACATGTGATTGTTCATATGATTCTGAAGAGTTAAAAAGTCATTATGAGCATGGCCAAATATAACACAGTTAAGTGATCTGAAGCTTCCTAAAGTTTGTAGCAAATAAAACAGCTTAATACTTCACAAATTTACTTTTAACACACTTTGCAGTTTGTAAATAAATAAAATTAAGTCAATATAACAATCATTAAGAGAAAATGATAAAACTTCACGAGGGAAAGGTGCGATTTTTGGTCCTGAGAGGATCTAATAAATCTGGTCAAGCCGCAGTTGTGGTAAGAAATAAACATCATTTGGTTATATGAATGAAGATAAAATGGAGAATAAAAGATCATTTCAGAAAACCAGATTTTTTTGTGGTAGGCCCTTTTTTTTAAAGACAGTGTTTTTAACTTTACAATGAAATTGTGAGGGACGTACAGAGCTTTCCCACGACCCCATTTCGCATACACGTAGCATCCCCTGTGAGCAACGCCGCTCAGCAGAATGGCTCATCTTCCCCAAGGCTGCACTGACTCGGCTACAACATCATAACCAGCAGAAGTCCCTTGTTTACCTTCTGGGTTGCTCCTGGTTGTGCATATTTTATGGGTATGCACACATGTATAATGATATACCGCCATCATTGTAATACCACAAAGAGTATTTTAACTGCCCTAAAAATCCTCTGTGCTATGCCAAGTTATCCTTCCTGCAACACCCACGCCCCACAAACACTGATTTTTTTTCTGTCTCTACCTACGGTTTTCCTTTCCCAGAATGGCATGCAGTGGGAATTATACAGCATATAGCTTTTTCAGATTGGCTTCTTTCACATACTAGTATGCATTTAAAATTTCTCAGTGGAATTTCATGGAAGAATTTTCATGGCTTAATTTAACAGTTCATTTCTTTTTTAACACTGAAAAATATTCCATTGTTTGGATGTACCACAGTGCATTTATCCATCCATCTCCCAAAGAATATCTTGTTTGCTTCTAAGTTGGGATAATTATGAATTAAGCAACTATAAACATCAAGGAGCAGGTTTTTGTGTGGATTTATTTTCACATCCTTTAGGTAAATATCAAGGAGTGTGATACTTCATGGTAAGAATATGTTTAACTTTAAGAAACTGCCACACTGTTTTCCAAAGTGGCTGCACTGTTCTGCATTAACTGCAGCAATGTATGAGAGTTCCTGCTGTTCCTTATGCTCACCAGCATTGGGTGTTGTCAGTGGTCTGGATTTTGGCCATTCTGATAAGTACACAATGGTATCTCACTGTGGTTTTTATTTGTATTTTCCTGATGACATGGGATGTGGAGCATCCTTTCATGTTTATTTCCTATCTGTATTCCTTCTTTGGTGAGGTGTCCTTTAAGTTCTTTGGACCGTTTTTAATAGCCTTTTTGTTTTCTCATTGTGGAGTTTAAGAGTTCTTTGCATATTCTGGGTAATATTCCTTTATCAGATGTGTCTTTTGCAAGTATTCCCTCCAGTCTGTGGCTTGCCTTCCAATTCTCTTGCTGCTGTCTTTTGCAAAGCAGAAGTTTTTAATTTTAATGAAGTCCATCTTATCAATTATTTCTTTCATGGGATGTGTTTTTCATGTTCTATCTGAAAAAGCATCATCGCACTCATCACTCCCTAGACCAGCAATTTTCAACCACTGTACTGCAGCATACTGGCGTCCGGCAGGAAGTTTTAAAACATGTAATACCTCACTATTTAGTCAGGGGCACTAACTTCTTTTCTTTACATTGTCAAATAAAAAAGTGACCATAGCCAACACAACAATAGTCATTTGGTATGAATGAATCAAAATTATACCTTTTTTTTTTTTTTGTCAGATGGGCAAAAAAATCTAGTTTTCGTGTGCTGCAGAATTTTAGTGATTAGTTTACTATGCTCCATGAGGTGAAAAAAGTTGAAAATTGCTGATCTAGACTTCCTTCTATGTTGTCTCTAATGGTGGTAGTTTCACATTTTACATTAGGTTCTGTAATGCATTTTGAGTTAATTTATTGTGAAGCTGTAAGGTCTGTATCAAGATTAATTTTGTTGCATGCGGATGTCTAATTGTTCCAGCAACATTTGCTAAAAAGACTGTCTTTGCTCCATTCTATTGCTTTGGCTCCTTTGTCAGAAAAGAGTTGACAATATTTATAGTGTCTAATTACGAGCTCTCTATTTTGTTCCATTGATCTATTTGTCTGTTCTTTCACCAATACCACACTGTCCTGACTGCTGTAGCTATATAAGTACATCCTGTTGTTACGTTGGCATCAGTTCTTTATCATCCTTCTTCTCAGGGTTTTGTTCTTGATAGTTTCCCCTAATATGCATTTTTTCTCTTTAGAACATTAATTTTGAAAAAGAGGTATTTTATTGCATGCTTGATTAATGTCCATCTAATTTAAAATATTCTTTTTAAAAATAAGTTTTTATTTATTTATTTTTAGAGAGGGGGAAGGGAGGGAGAAAGAGAGGGACAGAAACATCAATGTGTGGTTGCCTCTCGTGTGTCCCATACCTGGAACCTGGCCTGCAAACCGGGGATGTGCCCTGACTGGGAATTGAACCAGCGACCCTTTGGTTCGCAGGCCTGTGCTCAATCCACTGAGCTACACCAGCTAGGTAATTTAAAATATTCTTGATACAAAAAGATCTAGAGTATAATGACTGGTATTTATTTAAACCTATATATTTTTGTATGTTATGAAATATATATCAAGAGATCTAGCTGAGAGTTTTATTACAATGAATGACACAAAGTTATTATCTTTTAATTAGTGTGATTTGAATAATGTTCATGTATATAAAATACATTAGAAAAGGGAAAACTGACTTGGATGAAATATAGTATAAATTAAATCATTTCCCATAAGCTTGGCATTTCTTAGTTTTCTCTAAGATTTTAATTTTTTATTTTTTAAAGGGAAAAGTAGCTGTAGTGGATATTTGTGTATAGTTTCTCAAATACTGAAGTTATATCCTTTCAGAAACTAAATAAAACTTTATGACAAGTAACCTGTTAATAACAGAATTAACAAATCAAAAGGAAAGTAAACAAAGCAAGTTACTTACTTTGGTTGTCCATGATTTAAAGTTCTGAAAGAGAAGATCTACTATTAATACATTATACATAAATTTATAGGTCAAATATCACTGTTGAAACAAGATACTCTGTAACTATATAGTCACACACATAGTATATTTCTTTTTATTCATCTTATCTATTTGTATCTGGCCATTTAAATCCTTGTGGCTTGATCCTTCTCATTGTTTTGTTTCTGAGTATGACTTTAGAAGTTGTCATTCAGGCAAGGCTGGTGGACAATTTCTAAAACCTGGAAGGAGAGGGCCCAATGAGGCAAAGACCCATGAAGAAACAACGAGGTCACAACATCCCACATGGTAACCAAGCTGAGCCTTCACACATTATACAAACTAAGGAGAACATGTGACCTAGCACCTAGCCTCAAGGCTGGACTCCAGGCACGTTCCAGAGGAGAAGGAGAAAGATTAGCTATCAGGTCATACTACTGCAAAAATCTCTGGAAATCCCTGGTCCTGTGGATGTGTTCGTCCCAGAACAAACAGATAATTTGCGTAGGTCTGACCCTTACCCTGTGAATTGATACATGCTTTTGAATGTACTGAGGAGCTAGAATCCTCCTCTCAGGCATTGCAGGAGCTGTAACACCATGACAAGCCAATGGAAACTTTATGTGGCTGATTGCTATAGAAAACAAACAAATAACCAAACTCAGTACTTCTGCCTTCCAGTGCCTTGATCCCATCCTAGTCTTTCCCAGTACTGTTCAGTCACTGCTTTCCATTCTCTCCACTTTAAAACCAACCCCTATGTGCCTATTAATTAAAATGAACAAAGGTGACAAAACTCTGTTACTTTTCGGATTTATCTTGGACCTACACATTTATGTTAATTAGTCCTACCCCCTTTCAGGACCTGCCCTGCCTTGATAGCCCTCTTCCAAATGTGTCATCATCAGTGGTAAAAAAAAGTCAACTAATCTCCATATCCAGAACTCACTTCCCTCCTCTCCATATCAAAATTATTAGCCTGCAAGGCCCCATACTAAGCACTAAAACAAAATAGGGGAGGTGGAAGATAAACAAAAATTAAATATAATATTAGAAGTACTCAAAGTGCTATAAATAAATCTAATGGTGCTGTAATAAAGAGTTGTAGGGACACTAGGTTAGGTGATGGGGAGAGGGTATCAAGGAAGACAGATCCAAGAGCTGCAAGAAGTGTCTTTGAAGAGTGGGTGCAGTTACAGACGGAGGTAACTGCATGGGTAGAAGTCCTGAGGCTGAGGGAGCTCTTCTCATTCAAGGAAAGGAAAGGTCTCTGGGTTACAGACCAAGAGGGAGAGATCATTAGATGTGGGGATGGGGAGGTGCACAGGAGACCATCCTCACACATTTACTCTTTCTCCAGCTGCTTTCTAAACTCTCAAAGGCCAGAGCATGGCCCATCCCAGGCAAGGCACTTAACTGGTGCTTATTGATTGATTCAACAGTGTGTGTAGAGTATTATTTCATTCCTTTCCGTCAGAAAGAATGCACTCCTTACAGATCTGAAGGCTGCTTAATTTACAACCTGGCTATTTCAAATGCCACTTTCCACCCAAGTAAAAAAGTCCACTCATTTCACAAACAGCCTTTGCATGAGTCCAGCGTTCCAAGTCCTCCGAATGTCATGCTCGCTGGGGCGGTAGTCAGAGAAACTTGTGCTGTTACAAAAGTTCAAGGGAGAAAAAGGGGATCCCAAATAGCCTAACAGGTCACATGGAACAAGTGACACTTCTACAGTACTAACCACATCCCTCATCTTGCTAAACCAGGAGAAACAACTGTTTCCTGCCTGTCCCCTGGAACTGGGAAGTGACCATGCCGGACTTCCAGGACTAAATGGAGAAATAAAACGGGATCAAGACAGTAGATTTGGAGAAGCAGGGACTTTTTCAAATATTAGAAACAATAAGAACTGTCACTGAGTACTTTGGGCAGTGCCAGACTGGGCTCTAACAGTTGCACTAGCACCTGTCCTACTGTAACTCTTGTAACTGAATAGCCACACCATTTCAGAGATGAGGTAAGGAAGGCAGGTCTATGAAGAAACTGGCTGTAGGTCAGAGTCCCCAGATGTTTAGTAGAGGGAGGAGACAGATGGACTCCCGAGATAAGGGCTTGGCCTCTAATCTACAAACTGCCTGTGTTTCCAATTCTGGTGTCCCAGGGTGCCTAGGGTAATTCCAGCCATACTCCTAATTAGTATTTACTGTTAAATGACAGCTAGCAGGCTCTATTGATAGCCCCCTCCAACTTCCCCAATAGGCTGGCAGGTGGCCCTGGCCCACGACCTTGCTCTCTGGGCCGAGTAGAGATGGATTAGAAGAGCCCAGTTTGGGGACGGTTTCAGACAGGAATCTCCTTGTCAGGAATACTTTCGGGGCCTGCGGCACTCACCTGGGCAGCTGGGACCCCTGCTGTTCCCCGGGTCCACTTCTGAGTGGTTTCCTGAGGCCGTTGGAACCCCGCCCCCACCCTGGGACGCAAACACTATGCTAGTCCTCCCCCCATTCCCCAACAGTTTCCCCACCCCCTCCCACTGCCCACCCCCACCTCCTCGCGTCTGCGTGGTGCCGCATCCAGAACGCAGAGGGGGCGGAATGTTGGGCCTCAGGGCAGCCACGGTGCTGCCTTGGGCCGTGCGTGACTGCTTGCGGTTGGGAGAGCTGTCGCGAAACCAACGCCTTCCTCTTTACTCTCTGGAGAGACGCCGAAGACGTTGATCTGCAGCTAAGGGCAGCCAGAGGAGGGAAGTGAGTTCTGGATATGGAGATTAGTTGACATTTTTTTACCACTGATGATGACACATTTGGAAGAGGGCTATCAAGGCAGGGCAGGTCCTGAAAGGGGGTAGGACTAATTAACATAAATGTGTAGGTCCAAGATAAATCCGAAAAGTAACAGCTGGAACTCGGAAAGTCACTAACCCGGAGGTGGCTGCCTCCGGGTGGTTGTTGGTGCCTGGCCTGGGGAACTTCGTTTACTCTGGCTTGACTTCCCTCCCTTGGACCCCTGTTGCTTCCAAAGCCGGGAAGCTGCGGTGTTCTGAGTACAACTGAGCACGGGTCAACCTTGTTTTTCTCTAAGGTCTCTCTTTTTTCTCTTGCGCATGCTCTCTTCCTCTTTATGCTTGTCAAATGATGTTTTAGCTCGTTTTGGAGACAAAGCAACCAAGTGCGTAGAGTATTTACCGTTCTATACACATTTATTAAATTGAACTATTTTTTCTTTAAATTTTTTTATTTACAAAAGTAAAACAGGATCTTTCAAATAAAAGCCTAATATAGAGGAAAAGAGTAAATATATATCCTTTTCCTTCTCATTATTCTCTCCATTACACTATTAACCATGGTTAACAGATATTTGAAGATTTACCCAAGAGAGGAAGGTGGGAGGAAAGAAAAAGGGAGTTGGAAGGGAGAGGAATAGAGAGAACCAGAAAATCAGTTGGGAAAAGGAGGGAAGAAAACCAAGCCACTTGGGTTCAAGTCCTCTCATCCACTTTCAGCCTTTAATCCCTCTGATCATCTCCGTGACCTTTTGAAAGTTATCTGACAATCTCTGTGTGGGTAAAGTGAGGGTAGTCATAGTGTCTACAGCATAGGATTTTTATGAAGATTAAGGAGATCAAGTGTGTAAAGGTGCCTCCCACAGAATAAGCACTCAGTAAATATTACTATACTGTCAAAAGTTTAGAAGTATAAAACCAATGAATCACTGAAGTAGTAATTAGTAAAAGTTTATTATGCAGACGCCAAACAGACAGGGCTAAAACCAAAACATGGAATGAGACACAGGGGTATGTTAGTAAGCAGCTTATATAGTGAGACAGTAGCGGCTGTTTATTCTTTACAGTGATTAGTTATATTAGAATTTTCAGTGGTTACCTCATATCAACCTTGGGAAACAGTTCACCATTGGCTTATGATTTCCAGAGGCTAAGCAAGAAATGACTCAGGTCAAGTTAATCTTGCAAAATAAATTAAGCTTTATTTATATGACTACATTAGTTTTGTCTGCTCAGGGAATTGAAGGCCAGTCTCCATTTGATTTTAATTTTAACAATACAAGTATGTATGTACACATCTATATAGTACCTTTTTTTTTAACATAGGATTATTTTTTACAAGTTGTTTCTGATGATGCATCTTGGAATTAATTCTCCAGGCCTTTAATACAAAACTGTGTCATTGATCTAATAATCTAGGTGTACATTATTTTTAGATTTTTGCTATTATAAGTTATGCTGTAGTCATCATCCTTGCACATCTTTTTGTACAAACTACAGAAAAACATTCTATTCTTCTGCCAATAAAGTATGAGAATACCATTTTACGCATCTCTCCAAGTCCATGTTATCAATTCTAAATATTTACTACTCTGATTGGTAAGGTTATCTTATTCTTATTTGTTTGTAAATAATTATTAATATTTTTTTATGCTCACCAGAGGACATGCTTATTGATTTTAGAGAGAAGGGAAGGGAGTGTGGGAGGGAAACATTGACGTGAGGGAGAAACATTGATGGGTTGCCTCTCCCATGCACCCTGACTGGGGACCAGACCCGAAACCTAAGCATGTGCCCTAACCAGGAATCAAACCTGCAACCTTTCCACTCATGGGACCAGGCCCCAGCCAACTAAGCCGCACCAGCCAGGGCAGGCTGAGTGCTTTTTAATACGACTACGATCATTTACCATTTTATTCTGGGATTTATCTGATATTTCATACCCAGTTTTCTGTGGTGTGTCCATTGCCTTCCCCATTCTGATTTGTTGGTGCACTTTATCACGTTGTGGAGTTGAATTCCTCTTTTGTTCAATAAAATACAATTCTTTTGCCCACTGGGTCTCTGGATTGTAACTTATTTAAAGTTGTTTTCATGATACATAAATTTTCATTGTTAATTTACCTTTTAATGTGTTCTTCACTTTTGATTTTGGGCTTTGCACCTTATTTTAAAAAGCCTACTGTACCTCAGGACACTCACTATGATTTATTCCTTGATACCTATTTATTTCTTAATTGTGAATGGGATGAGAATTTCTAGTTATATTCTTATTATTTATAATTGTATTGTGGTCCAAGAACATGCTGTGAATGGTTTCAATAATTTGCAATACTTTGAGACTTGCATTATGGTCCTTTGGTACACAGCCAATTTTTGTACATATTTTATAAATACTTGAAAAATAGGTATAGTCTTTAACTGTGGGTACAGTGTTTTTTATTGGCTCAATTTGTTAATTTTACAGTTATTTTCTTTTGTTTGCTGTTCTAGCATTTAGTCAGAAAACTATTAAAATCTTAACTGTAATTATGGATTTATTTATTTATTCTTGCTTTGATTTTTTTCCCCATATATTTTGAGATTATGATTAGGCAAAACTTAGAAATTGTATCTTTCTGGTGAATTGAACCTTTATTATGATGAAGTGATTCTCTTTCCTTATAGTAATTTCCTAGAGTATCTGTTTTGTCTGAAATTAATGCTTAATTAATTTGTATATATTCATATATGCCATATATCCAAATGTATATATACAGGTATTCCCTGCTTTTTGAAAGTTTTTCTTACCATTCCGTTTTTATGAAAAACCTATATTTGTAGCTGTTTTCTCTAACTAAAAGAAATCCAAAGAGGAGTTTTGCCTATACAAAGAAAGGCAAAAAGTGAAAATAGCACTTAGTGTTTTTCTGCAGCAGCCATTATAGAGGCAGCGTGCACCTGGAGCAGCAAGAGTGATATCACATTTCTTCCCTAGAAACAACACTCAGCATCTCAGCGTCAAGCTGCCATTGCTTTGAATTGTGTCTGTGAGCCTCTGTGTTTTAGTTCCATTTATTTTGTGCATCTGTTACCAAATTGCATCCTAAGGTAATCATTTGTTTGCTTTACACCATTCGGCTTATGGAAGATTTCATAGAACATTCTACTTTTGGATAGCAGGGCAAACTCGCATATACAAACCCAGAGACAGACATAGATAGGCTCTCTCATCCAGCAACGCATCAATAGGAGCAAGTTTTTTGGTGCTCTTCCCATTTGAATGGTGGAGTTTACTTTTTTATTTTCTGAGGTTATAACTTTTTATGAGTCGAGGTTTTAGTGGAGATGTTCTACTAGCTTTTTCTTCTTGATGGACCTTGAAATTTATTTCTGGTCTTAACATCCGTTTTCTTCATCTTGAGTGGCTATAACAAAACTCACAGACTGGATGGATTAAATAACACATTTTTTTCCTACTGTTCTTTATCTAAAGACTCGGAAGTTCAAGATCAAGGCGTCAGCTGACCTGGCTCCTGGTAAAGGGCCCTCTTTCAGGCTTGCAAACAGCAGCCTTCTCACACTGATCCTCACTGGCAGAGAGAACTAGCTTTTGTCTCTCTTCCACTTCTCACAGGGACTCTAAACTCATCATCATGCCCCACCCTCATGACTGCAGCTAAATCAAAATAGCTTCCAAAGGCCCCGTCTCCATATCATCACATTAGGGCTTAAGGCTTTAACATGTAAAATTTGGGGAACAAAACATGCAGTTCACAACCTCCTTATGCAGGAGTAAAAGTAGATGCCCAAGGCTTCCACTGCGTGCAGAAGCTACTGCTTGAGGTTTTGCTTCCTGACTGTTGATCTGCTGCTGCATAAGGGCAGGAAACAGTCGCGATCCAGTAGCTTCTATTTTAAAAAGTTTTACAACCCCCATTCCCACAATGGATATTGTGTTTTTAAATTCCAGTGCCTTTGGCTCATCAGAATGTTCCTTTTTCTCTACAGCCTGTTCCAGAGATAGGCAACCTTCCTCCAGATCTCACTGAGATTACAAATAAAGACATTTGTTTTAATTCCTGGTATTTTTATCATCTAAATTTCTAATTTTTCATTTGTAATGATCTTTCTCTTAGTAAATGCTGTTTTCCTAGTATTTGAACTTAAATGGATTCTGCAGATAGTCTATGGTTTCTGCACAAATCTTACTTGCACATTGAAGAAGAAAGGATCTGTTCATATCAGTTGTAATTTTACTTTGCTGAACCAGAGATCCTGAATTTTATGCATAGAAGGGGGGAGGGAGAAGGAGGCGGTGAGAAATATGGAGAATGAAGGATGTAACCATCACAGAGACAATGTCAGTAGCTTCATTTTGGGTTGGTTGTGGTACCTGATAACTAGCCTGGAAAGCCCTCCTCTTTTCTAACCGGTATAACTAATGCCACTAGGATCCAGCTATGCAAGCATCTCGCTTTATCTGGCATGCTGTCTGTACCAACTCAACTGAGTGAACTGAATGTGAGAGCCATGGTTACGTCTCGGCATTGTAATCTGGCATCTGGTGAACTATCTGACTAATAAAAACGGTGTAGACTTAGCTTTTCCTGTAGCTCCCCTGCCATTCAAATGTTCTCAACATTAGGAGCTAGTGGTTTTGGTGGAATTTTGCTGAAGGTCTCTCCCCTCACCCTCTATGCCCTAAATATTTTTCCTTTCCATGAGTTGAGTTATGGTTTGGGCATCTCTTCCCATTCAATCCAAATTTTCCTATAAAACAGAATATAAAAAATTCCTTTAAGTTTCTAACAGATAAAAATCCTAGTTTCCAGCACTGTTATGGATTTTACTAACAATTATCAAAACTTTTGCTCCTTTGAAAAAGAAGGCAGGTGGTGAGTGTGTAAGGTTCAGAACACCGTATGAATTAATTGTTCAGTTTACAAACAAAAATATGCAAAGAAATATATCAACAATTTTTTATTTCAGTTACTGGATTGTTGGCATAAATAACCCACTAGCCTATTGGCGAAGTTCATACTCTGGTGAAATATATATATGTTCTATTTAATTAATAACTGAGTGATCTCATAACTACCATACTCTATGAAGGATAGAATTAGGTACTAAGCATTCCATAACTAATTACCTCAAAAATTATAATAATACTCAAGTTTTAGAGTAAGTGAGTCTTTAAATAAAGTGTCTTTCTTTGGTAGAGAATCATATCTTTTTCACTGAAGTCCATTAAGAATTGGTAATATATTGTCTTGTCGATATAAAAATCATAGTAACAGATTAATTTATATAAAAAGTTAAATGTGGTTTAATTGCTGAATAAAAGCAAATACATATCTTACTTTTCCTTGATAATACAAACTTGAGTATTTGAACATAATTGTAAAGGAAACTGAAGTTATGTTCATTTTTAACTTTTTTGAATATAAAATATTTGCAAAACAACAGTTGTTACATATAAAATAAATTTTAACTAAATTTAATAAAATAATGTATAATTTTACATTAAAATCATTTTACTTAATTTTGCTATAAAATTGAAAATAAAGCAATTTATCAAAGGAAGTTTCATATTTAAATGTAAAATTCCAATGCCCTTTCTCAGAAATACACAATAAAATACAAAATGTATAAAATGAAAGAAAATGTATAAAAATATTTATAAGTGATACAGAAAATAAACTCTATAATTTGAAAAGTGAAATCATATACCTGGAGCTTCAGGCATCATAGTGTAATTCACAAATTATAAGTCATTTCAATAAAGAAAAAGAAAACCCACTGAATTTTACTTGTACATAGTCCCAATCAGTATACAGACTTCACACTTTCTGAGGAGACTTTATTCATCCACTACCACACTCCTGCTCTCTGTTCTTGGCCACTAGTCCTTTCAAAAAACATGAAATCCTAAATAAAAACAAAATACAGAAATGAATTTTCAGTAACAAAACAGAGATCAATTCTCAGATGCATAAATGCTAAGGGATATGATGAAACATCATATGTCAGAATGACATATTTACTAAACAAGAAAACTGATTCTCACAAGTAGATCTAGGAAAAGTCAAGAGTTTCGGCTTTTCATTATAATAGCAATTAAATCCTATAATTCTATCCACTTATTAATACCTGTATACATTTAATTAGTCCTCTAGTAATTTGTCTAAATTTCACTTTTTCTCAGTTCCCTTGGAATGTTCCCTTTTGAATCTTCCTTCCTAAACTTTTTATATTCCTTCTTTAGTGATATGACTGGAATGCCATGTACAATTTATGTGTTTTTTTCAGAGGATTTTTTAGAATTAGAATACCATTTGGAACTGTTTGGCCCAGCTTTATGAATTCTCTTCCAAACTTATTACTGTATTCCCTAACTTGCCCGACTCCATCAGTGTCTAACTAGACCCTCTCCTCCATGACTTAAAGTCAAATCCTATGGATTTTATCTCTCACATCTATCATTTTCCTTTATCCCTTCAACAGAAATAATTTTATCCTTATTTCAAATCTTGTGCAATTGTACTACTGCAGTTACACCTCTCTTCAATCCATCTCTCACATGGTCAGGATTTATCTTTCTAAAATTTGGATTTATAACTATTTTATTTATACCTAGTTTAGAAATAACCAGTAACTAAATCACTTTCATTGCCCAGTCCTTAAAAGTCCTTTAGTAGAAGCCCTATCTATTCCATAGCCGTTTACAAACAATCCCACCACCAGCCCCAATCCCATGTCCCATCTATCTAAACATCTCAGACTGCCTTATCTGTCCTACATGTATCATAGCTTTGGCTAAACACTTCCCTAAGGGTAAGGTTAACTTTTCTTTTCATGTGACATAAATGGTTATTGAAAACACCATTTTTAAGCAGAACTATGGTTTTCTTTCAAAATTTATATAGAAAATATTGAGCCTATCCCAAATTAGATAGAATAGCATAATGAGGTTGAAATAACTACTCAACCAGATTAAATAATTATTAATATGACCAATCTTAGTTCATCAATTACTCTGTTTTCTAGATTCCCAGGCCTCACCCCCACTATTTAAATGCAAATCTGTGATACCATACCATTTTATACTGAAATACTTCAGTATGTGACCCTAAAAATAGGGACTCTGTTACTGTTTTATTTTCATATAACCATTATAATCGTTATACCTTAAGAACCAGTAAGTCAAAAATGGAGGCGTAGGTAGATATACTTTGCTTCCTTGCACAACCAAAAGAATAACAACCAATTCAAAAACAAAAAACAACCAGAACTGCCAGAAAAATCAAGCTGCATGGAAGTCCAACAACCAAGGAGTTAAAGAAGAAACATTCAGACTGGTGGGAAGGGCGGAAACAGGCAGCTGGGGTAGAGAGGACTTCCAACAAGGTAGTAGCTGGCAGACTGGGGTGGGCAAGGTGACAGCTGCTGGTGGACCTGGATATCCCACATTCATGTGGTTAAGCCTGGAGGAACAACTGGGGAATGAGACAAACTGTGCAACCCAGGGTTCCAGCTCCAGGAAAGAAAGCTTCAAAACCTCTGGCCGTAAAAATCTGTAGGGGTTGTAGTGGTGGGAGAAACTCTCAGTCTCACAGGAGAGTACACTGGAGAAGCCAAAGGATCCTAGAATGTACACAAGCCCACCCACTATGGAATCAGCACATGAAGGGCCCAATTTGCTTGTGGAAAGTAGGGGAAGTGACTGAAAGCAGGGTGGGAGTCGAGTAGGTGGCATTGTTCCCTCTCAGACCCCTCCCCATACACAGTGCCACAAGACAGCAAAGTGTGCTGCAAGGTCCTGGTGAATACCTAAGGCTCCACACCTTACAACATGACAGGTGCACTAAGACAAAGAAATATGACCCAAATGAATGAACACATCAAAACTCCAGGAAAAGGACTAAGCAATGAGATAGCCAACCTATCAGATGCACAGTTCAAAACACTGGTAATCAGGATGCTCACAGAAATGATTGAGTACGGATGCAAAATAAAGGAATAAGTAAAGGTTTTACAAAGTGAAATAAAGAAAAATATACAGGGAACCAACAATGAAGGGAAGGGAACTGGGACTCAAATCAATGATTTTTAATAAAAGGAAGAAAAAAACATCCAACCAGAACAGTATGAAGAAACAAGAATTCAAAAAAGTGTGGAGAGGCTGAGGAACCTCTGAGATAACTTTAAACATTCCAACATCTAAATCATAGGGGTGCCAGAAGGAGAATAGGATCAGCAAAAATTGAAAACTTATTTGAACAAATAATGAAGGAAAACTTCCCCAATCTAGTGAAGGAACTAGACATGCAAGTCCAGGATGCTCAGAGAGTTCCAAAGAGGCTGGATCCAAGAAGAAACACTCTGAGACACAACATAATTAAATTACCCAACATTAAAGATGAGGAGAGAGTTTTGTTACCTACAAAGGAGTTCCCATAAGAATATAAGCTGATTTCTCAAAAGAAACCTTGCAGGCAAGAAGGGGCTGGAAAGAAGTATTTGAAGTCAGGAAAGGCAGGGACCTACACTCAAGATTACTTTATCCAGCAAAGCTATCATTTAGAATGGAAGGGCAGATAAAGTGCTTCTCAGATGAGGTCAAGTTAAAGGTGTTCATCATCATCAAGCCCTTATTATATGAAATGTTAAAGGGATTTATCTAAGAAAAAGAAGATAAAAAATATGAACAGTAAAATGACAACAAACTATCAACAACTGAACCTAAAAACAAAAACAAAGACTAAGCAAACAACTAGAACAGGAACAGAACCATAGAAATGGACATCATATGGGGGCTTATCAGTGGGAAGCAGGAGGGGGAGAATGGGAGAAAAGGTACAGGGAATAAGAAGCATAATTGGTAGGCACGGCATAGACAGGGGGAGGTTAAGAATAGTATACAAAATGGAGAAGCCAAAGAACTTACATGTACAACCCAAGGACGTGAACTAAGGGGCAGGTGCTGGGTGGAGGGGGATAAAGGGAGTAAAAAATGAGACAACTGTAATAGTATAATCAAGAAAATATACTTAAAAAAAACAATATAGCATTATAGTTATAAATGTCCTACTATTTTAAAAAAAACAGTAAGTCAGTCATCAAAGAGCCAGTCAATGTTGAAATTTCTTTGAATGCCTATAAATGTCTTTTTATATTGGTTTTTTCAATTCAGTATA
Source organism: Micronycteris hirsuta (assembly GCA_004026765.1). Classification (NCBI taxonomy): domain Eukaryota; kingdom Metazoa; phylum Chordata; class Mammalia; order Chiroptera; family Phyllostomidae; genus Micronycteris; species Micronycteris hirsuta. Next base: position 1,445 of record PVJI01024887.1, on the reverse strand, counting down.
CAGAATTTACATACTGCATTAGGTTGATGTATTTTAAGTATCTCATTTTATTATATTTTTATTTTCTTGACATTCATTGGTTAAAGGAACTCAGTCCATTTGCTGGAAATATCTCTCATCTTTTAGTTTTGTTCTCAGTGCATCCCCAAATAAATATTCAGGTTATTCATTTGTGTTCCAAACCCTGCTTGCACACTGGAATCACTTGGGAGTGATCTAAACAGCTTGCAGGCTTGGTCCCATCTCCAGAGATTTTCATTCAAGAATCTGAGTGCAGTCTTGACACAGGAGATTTGAAAAGCTACCCAAGGTGTTTCTACTGTGCAATTAAGGTTGAGAACTGTTGCTCTCTCCCAGGAGTCCTTGACACTGGCTGCATCCAGAGTTGTACCTGGGGAGCTTCACAAACTTCTGATTTAGTTGAATTAGGGTATGATTTAGTACTTGGGGTTTTTGAAATCTCCCTGAGTGATTAAAGGAAGACAAGTTCAGAATCAGTGTCTATCCTACGTGTTTCCTTTCAGCTGCCAGTTCCATCTGGTGGCTTGTCTGGATGCAACTCTTACTGCAGTTCATACTCCTGCAGTAGAAGGTCTAACTGAATAATGAATCAGGATGAAATCTCCCTGTTTCACTGACCTGTACTCCGTGTAAGCTCATATTTGAAGTCTTACCCAAAGCACCTCTTTCAGTTTTTAAATAGAAGCCTCAAAGACCAGGGCGTCTCTGTAACACACAAGGTCCTTTTACTGCCATGTGAAACTGAATAGAATTTCCCAAGAAACTGTCTCCTGTGAATCCAGACTATCAGAGCTAGGACTGAATGGGACCCTTTGAATAAAATCTATAAATTTAAGCAGGTCATTTAAAAATATATAATTTACTGAATCTTTACAGAATGATACTAGAGAAATACCCAAGAGTAGCAAGAATAGACTTACAATGAGGAAACACGCGCCAATCATGATAGCTTTCATCCTCACGTCAAGGTCTAAGGGGAACTGGATCCCAAAGTTATCAGCATCTGTAAACGCCTCTCTTACGAAACCAGTCCACTGCTTGGAAATCTTGCCAACCACATTTTCTTCATCAAGAGATTTAATCTAAATTGAAAAAAATAACAGTACTAAAGAATAATAGAAAGTAATAAATCTGCTTTCAAAGTTGGAACACCATGAAATAAGTACACTATTAAACTTATGTGCGATTCAAATACATAACTATGAACATTATAGCTCTCATTAGATGCATATAAATTCCTGTATTTATTTATAGGTACATGAAAAAATTATTTCTTTGCTACAGAGAAATATATGAAAACAGTTTTATTGAAATATTTAACATTTTGTACATTTAGAGATGGTAATAAAACATTTGAACTGATCTAAAGCAAAATTTAAGCATGAAAAGATACAAATACGAAATGTTTCTCTGATGAAATTTCT
>PVJI01024886.1:0-21259 GCA_004026765.1 Micronycteris hirsuta | reverse complement strand
TGAGAGAGTGGCAATGGGCACTGATAACATACAAGCCGAAAATTTGTTATTTTTCATAGTAAATAATCTTCTATCATATAAGCAGGCACTTTTCACTAAATTATTATCAATTTTTACTGAATCTCATTTTCCTGGCTTTTAAGAATCCATGTATCTTCAAAAGGCATCCAATTGACTCCAACAGAGAGATTTATTCACTAAGAGTCTACACTGTGAGTTGTCAAAGATGGGCTGGACAGTCTCTAAATACAGTTTTAGAATTTTAAGTGTAATGGGATAAGTTGAAGTTTTTTATTCAGACTGAAACTATCTCTTAAAACAGTTCTTGAGAGACAACAAAGGTACTTTTAGCAAACTTACATAAAAAGATAAGTTGTCAAAGCAAATAAAAGAAGGATTCCTCAATGACATGCCAACTCAAATCCTCAACAAATTAACACCGAAATGAATTAGTAATTTTCCTGTTGCTCATTCAAGCAGGTGGCCGGCATTGACCATCGTTTAATGATAAAGCAACAAAATGAATTTCATCCTTAGAAGATTAATGCTTTGAATCAATATACAGTATCATCCACTCAGGTCAAGTAATGAGTCTCCACAGAGATAGGTGGGAATATATAGTTTGCTATATTTTGGTGGGATATATAAACATTGTAAGGCACTGAATATTTTTGCTATAGAGTCACATTTGCAAGTTCACATTAGCAAGCTCACAAAAGTTTGAGAAATTTTATTTCTTTGTTTTGTCAAAATGGTTCGTGCTGCTAATAGAAACTAAGATGAGAGTTGTCCTGGCAAATTTGACTGTTAAATGCCCCTTGGGCCAGCTCTGATGTTAGGTAGAAAGAGCAATATTCAAATTGCGGACTTCCAGGGCCCACGGACTTTGCCTCTTACCCATAACCTAGCACTAATATATACGGTAGATAAAATGTCAACATTCATATGACTCCTTTTGGTTTAAGCAAAGCTTTTTAAAAGGTCAACCATGCAAAGTCAAAGCCATAACCAAGAATTTATTATGCCACTAGTTCTACTGATAATTTTTCAGGAAAAGTTCTTCAAGGGAAAAAACCTACAATAGCTATTTATTTGTTAAATGTGTTTATTCTTGCCCTGGCTGGTGTGGCTTAGTTGGTTGGAGCATTGTCCCATAACTGAAAGGTTGTGGTTCGATTCCCTGGAAGGGCACATACCTGGGTTGCAGTTTGACACCTGGTCTGGATATGTACGATTCCTGTCACATGCAGATCCCTGGTCAGTGCATTCCGAGGTAACTATCGATGCTTCTCTCTTCACATTGATGTTTCTCTTTCTCCCTTCCTCTCTTCCTTCCTTTGTCTAAAAATGCAAGTGGAAAATAAAAAGTGTCCTCAGGTGAGGATTAAAAAAAAAAAAAATGTGAGCCCTGGCTAGTGTGGCTCAGTGGATTGAGCATCAGCCTGTGAACCAAAGGGTCACCGGTTCGATTCCCAGTCAGGGCATAACCTGGGTTGCAGGCCAGGTCCCTGGTGGAGGACGCTCAAGAGTCAACCACACATTGATGTTTCTCTCCCTTTCTCCCAGCCTTCCCCTCTGTCTGAAAATAAATATAAAAAAATTAAATGTGTTTATTCTTTTTTAAAAATCCTTACCTAAGGATATGTTTTTTTATTATTATTGATTTTAGAGAGAGAAGAAAGAAGAAGAAGAGGTGAGATAAAGAGAGCAAGAGAGAGAGACATGGATGGTTTGCCTCTCGTACATGCACCAAGCTGGGATTGAACCCTCAACCCAGGTATGTGCCCTGACTGGGAATCAAACCCTCAAACTTTTGGGCTACAACAATGCTCCAACCAACTGAACCACCCAGCCAGGGCTAAATGTATTTATTCTTTATACTCAGACTATTTTTTAATTGAGTTTGCTTATGGCAAAAGCATTTAAAATTAAACAATTAAAAGTGGAGTAAAATAGAAATATCAAAAGCTACGTAGCAGAAGAGAGGCAGGGGGTGATACCACAGTTTTTGGTCCAGGGAAGGTATGTTGATGACTGCATTAAGGGAAATAGTAAATATCCCAAATATTCAATATTTTAGCGGCAGTCACTGCATAGCTGGAGTGCTGCATGAAGACATCAATACTAAATATGGAGTGGTTGCCAGAGGGGATTCCCGAAATGCTCAGAGAGTTGCTGTGCAGGAACTGCTGTGTTAACGTAAACTTGGATGACTACACACTTTCACCCTCAGGGTGCATCTGCTTTGCCATTGTTCTTCTAATTGTTCTGTCCCAGGAGAAAAAGGCAATCGACAAATTGTGGACTAACTCTTATCTAAAATATATTGTAGGAATGGGGTGAATGAAGAGTAGAGTCAGTTACTTAGACTGAACACATGATTTTAAAACTTTTAGTTGATCCGTTCATTAAAAAAACTTTCTAAGGCAGAGAGATCTGTGTTTTCTCCTCTACAAACACGCTATCTTTAAATTATAGGCCTTTTTTTTTTTTGGTAAACTGACACTAATAAATCCATTCTGATTATTTTAAAAGAAGTTTTGATTTTTAAAAATTGTTTAGGTGGTCTCCTTGAATACACGAAGTTGGAAAAATAAATTTAGAGGGGCATAGAAAGGCTAGTATGTGAAATTCGCTGACTATAACATATCATAATGGTTCACCAATTAACTTGGAAAACAGAGTGGAAAGTTGGTTGAAGGCATGTTTACTATCCATCAAATGAGTGCATTCAGATAAAGTGTGTTCTCAGTATTGTGTTCGAGAAAGCTGGACAGTATAAAGAAATTTTAGAAAGAGTGCAAACAAAATAATGTTGGTGCCTAAAGTTGTAAACTTCTCATGAGAAAGTTTTAAACATTTTACTGTTACAAAAATAAATTCACTAACGGTCTGAAATGAACAATTGTATCGCATTTAAAAATGAATCTTAAAAAATTGCCCTGACTGCTCTGGCTCAGTGGATTGCGTAGCTGCCTGCAAACCGAAAGGTTGCTGGTTCAGCTCCTGGTCAGGGCACGTGCCTGGGTAGTGGGCCAGGTCTCCGATTAGAGACTTCTCTCTCCCACACATCCATGTCTCTCTCACACCTTGATGTTTCCCTTCCTTCTCCCTCTCTTCCCGTCTTTCTAAAAATAAATAAATTTTAAAAAATATTTTTGAAAAATAAAATAAAATTTAAAATAGGTGAAGTAAGTTTTCATACCTCAAATAATGCTCAACATTGTTTCATTTTCTAGCTCTTCACAATGCATTTTTAATGTATGTCCAACTGTAGATTGCTTTTACTCGTGACACTGACATTTGCTTCAAGTGCACCAGCAGGTGGCACTACCACACACCTGGAGCAGAGGAAACAAAAGGAACTGTTTACATTTATCTGGGACAATTGATTGTTTTCAACAAAATAAACTTTTCTCAAAAACAAGTTTAATATTATTTTTAATAATACCTGTAAGCAAAAATTCAAAGCCTGACTCTGACTTCTGAGTACTTTTATGGATTATGCAGGGATAATTCTATCATCTATCTATTTTATAATTGTGTCTTCAGAAATCTGAGTTACACAAAAGAGAGGCACCAACAATGCACAAGAAACGTGTTTCTAGGACAAATAGTATGAGGGTAGATGTTGGGCAAAGTTTTCTGTGTTCCCTGGAATAGCCCTTAAAGTAGCCTTTGTTTAGGAGATTCCCAAGTGAACTTATTGATTAATGAAAAATTATGCTCCATCATTAAACTTTAAAATTAAACTCTGAGTCATAAATAAATAATTGTTTCCATTCTCAGGGAAAAATATAACCACATTTATTTTATGATTTTATCTTACCACTGAAAACATAGATACATGTAAGAATATAATAATGGCAAAACAAAGTTATGCTTGTAGTACAAAATATTTTCAAAATATGCAAAACAAAGCCTATGTTGTTTGTCAAATATCAGGGAGTTTATGAGAAAAATAATCTTTTCCGACTGATGATTTGTTTATTTAATTTGTATCCCTAGGTTCAAATGAAATAAGATGTGTTTTTTAGTTTGATATTTCATGGTTAACACTCTACAACAAAACACTGGAACATCCCTCTAGGTTTGGGCACCTGAATCTGGTCTGTCCCTTGTTTTGGTAAATATATTGTATGGTGACTAGCTATGCTCATTTTCTGTGTATTGACTGTGGATGTTCTCACAACTATATAACAGTTCAACAGTTCTGACAGATTTGAGATAGACTATAAAATCCAAAATACTTATTATCTGTCCCTTTATAAAACAATTTACTAACATACCTATAAAATGCAAGTTTCATCTTCCCCTCAAAGTACATGGAGAAATGTCACAAACAAAAGTACAATGACAATATACTTATGTATATATTTGTAATATTTGTGAATTCTCCTATTAATCATCTTACAAGTAATTACATCTTACAAATAATTTAATGAAGCTTCAAAGTTCATTAATCAGCACAGAATTCCTCTGACTTCCGATAATTACAAATGAATACCACATGATGTTCAGAGGATACAAATAGTTGTAAGACTTAGTTTCTCAGATTCAAGAGCATACAGCTTTTAGGGAGCGATGATAAACTTACTAGAAAAAAACCCCAAATAATACAAACCATTTTAAGCTAAATCCTGAAGAAGGCACACAGTTAATGAATGTTCTGGGAATTTAGGGAAAGGAGGGATTTTTATTTAAGGTAATTAAATGTAGAGGGTATATTATCAGTAACACTGTCAAAAGCAGACAATTAACTTGTTCATAACTAATAGGATTCACAAATTTGGCAACTTTTTTTTCTGGGGCAGATTACTCTCAGAGACTGGGACTATCTTTGCCAATAACATATTTAACATAGATTCACTGTGGGAATTATAATTTTAAATAATATTTCACAAGCTAATAGCATACAGCATAATGTCTTTTAATGAGCCAATAAAACACATGGACAAAACCAATGGGGGTAGGACCAAGGGTGGGAAGGGGGGATGGCTGGGGTGGGGGGGAGTGGTGGGAGTAAAGTGGAGATAACTGTACTTGAACAACAATTAAAAAAATATATAACATATTCCAAAGTAATGATAGAGTAATCACACCATTGTTCCATGTACAGAGGAGATAAAATAAATAAAGTCCAAATTTCGGTGAGGTGTACCTTTCTAATAGTTGGTTTTTGATAGAGTCAGTCCTTCCAACTATCAGCAGGGCACCAGCCGCAAATTCAGTATAGAATTTTTCAGTATAGCAGTCTGCACTGCTGCGGTGGGCGAGGGCTCTGAGTGCGCAGGCCGGCGGGCTGCGCCAATGGCAATGGCTGCAGGACTAAGACACGGCCTCCCCCGCTGCCTACCAGGAGTAGCTTCACTGCGGCAGGGAACACACGTCCCTCGTCCCTTCTTTTTCTGAAACGTCACCATTGAACACCGCTGCCCATCAAGAAGCCTGCAGGGTAGGAGCAAGTGCCTCAAGACCTTCAAGATTTCGGAGAGCCGTTTAGATCAGCAAAGGGTAGCCTTGCCCAGACCAAGCAATCTCGGTGAGTCCTCACGAATTCTTGGTATTTAACACTTAAATGTTCTTGGCATGAATGTTGCTCCTCCCCATGTTCCTATTGATAAGTCCCCAGAACCGCCCGCCGGGCTGAGTTACTGAGTGCTTACCGACAGCAACAGTTGTCTGTGACCACATCCTGGCACAGATCCTCAGTGGAAACATGTTCGCTGCACTTCAGTCATAAACAAATGGGTTTGAAATCATAACAAGCCAACACACAACAGGCAAGATGAGGAAGGAACGTTCCAGACAAAGAGAATTGCTTGAATGATTTTAATGTGCATACATGTGTTCAGAGTTTTTATAGTTTTACTATGAATATGTTGATATATTCTTTAGTTTGGGGGCACTTGTTGGTATTTTAACTTACAATGGGAATTCTTGTCCAATTTACAAAGGACAATTCCTACAAAAATATTATATTTTATAGAAATCAATAACTGAATGATGTCTACAAAAACCTTTTTCCCCTCCAAAAAAGAACATTTTTCATATTTTCAGTGAAATATAATTTAAGTAATATTAGTAGAGCTTGTCATACAATTTGATCTAGTTTTTAAAGTAGGCATAACCATGCTTTATCTGAGGATATTAAGAGAAATAATTCAAGGGAATAGAGTTCATTAATAAAGAAGAGAGTACAGTAGTATATCTTTCAACTTAATTCATGTGCTTTAGTTTTAAGGGCCACAATTGTTAAGAATATTCAAGAGGTTGATAAAATATATAATGAATTATTATTAGGGTGAAACATGTGACATTTCAATTTTTCAAAACATCGAGTTATGTCATTGTTGATTCTCAACCTTGGGAAAATTGAGTTCCCTGGTAAAATTCTAAATGGGTCCTCAGAGGCAGAGACCCCAGAGGCAGACCACCCCAGATTGGCTTTTGGCAGGTTGTATAAGCAAAGGAACTCACTTATGAGGCTTGTCAGACAGGTAAATCTTTGCACTTATCTGCCAAAGTCTTAAACGTTTAAACAGAGGCCTGAACAGGGTTTAGTCACAGGCAAGGTGGTCTTGACAACATCTTGTTCTCTCAAGGCTGCATCCTTGAAATGGCTCAAAGTCTGGAGATAGTGGGCAGAATGTCTCCCAGTTATGTGCTAGCCAGATAAAGACAAGCTGGAACACTCGCAAATTACTACTTAAATATGAAATTCACTGGGAATGCGGTCTCAGCTATAATTCCCATGAGCTTATCTTTGCCCAAGTTGGATACTGTAGGTGATGTGGAGGGAGAGTAAGCTTTCTACTACTAATTACCCAACATGTTTAATCACTTCAATCTACTATTCATATTATTAGTCAATATTGGCAGATGCTAATGAAATTTTGAGGTCTTTGATAACTACTTAATGCTAATAAGATTAAGAGACACCAGTCTGTTTCGTGTTGTTCTTCAGCTCATTCCTTGGCTGTGTACATACTATCCTCTTGGTAGATGATCAGAATAAATATTTGGGGAACAGTTTTCTCAGCTTCAATGAAGCATTTAACTTAATTGATGCCACTTTTACACTTGCCTTTTATAGATAATGAGGACTCCCTGGTTGTAAATTGCTCAGATGAGTAATCTCAATGGATTATGATGTAATTAAACAGTAATTTCTGTTTCAACAGAGAACTATAGACAAACAATGGGCTGCTTACAGTTGTTTGTTGACAAATAATGATAAAAATTACAGAATACCATTCTAAAAATGTCAGAGTAAAAATTAATGCTAGTGGTTATGTGGTCAGTTTTTATTTTCACTATTAAACCAGCTGATTCTTTAAAAAAAATAAACAGTGCCAGTTATAATGGCAAACTGGTGAGTTTATTGGTTTCTGTGAGAACCATGAGGGGTTCAACTCACTCATGTGTAGCAAACATATAGCACTTTTTAAAAATAACTTTGTTTCAATATTACACGTCTGGGAATCTCTCCTAAATAATACTTCAAAACAGGAGAATATCATTCATTACTGAGTAAAATGCTCACTAATTGATTAATGAGTCCCCTCTGTATTGGTTATTTTCCGATTGTGAATTAATAAACAAAAAATAATAATTGTTTATTTTCACTCTGAAGGTATTTTCAGGTTTTGGAATCTTTGTTCTGAGCTTCCTTGCATAAAAGAGAGCAAGCTGAATCAAGAGAAACATCCAGGCTTTGGGAGAAAACAGGCAATACAGTGCTCTTAAAGTTGGGTATTTACAATAAGCTCCAGGGAAGTGCAGACATTAGACTTTCAAAAGACCAAGGAAGGGATAGGATCAGTGAAGTGCATATGCTACGGGAGACCCCAGATTGAGCTTAATATACCATGACTAGGAGCCATAAAAGAAGCATATCCCAGCCCACAGGGTTCCTAAGGCCTTGGGTTAGGCTGCTCTGAGACCAGGGGCCCATTATCCACTGGTCCTGGATTGCTTGTCTCCAGGGGTCCAAGAAAAAAATATAGAATTCCAGAATTTCCATCTGCTCCTAAAAAGCGATTAGAATTGCTGAACTATCTTTAACATCTGAGAGGTAATTTTTGTAGAAGAAATATCATGATCTGGCTTAGTATTTAATGTCCTTTTCTAATAACTCAAACATATTTAATCAAGTTATTCTAAATATTCATTTGAAACCACATGACCAATATCATGTTCTCTTAAGTGTTTGACACTTACAAAGGTACACAGATCTTCACAATAAGACTGGTTGTAAGACCTACTTCTACCCATACACACCTATACAGACAGGACACGGAATATAATAGTCACATGCTTTGCTCAGCATCCTGCAAAAGCAGACTTGAGGAAAAGGCTTGTAGACACATAGTTTATTTGGAGATGACGCCCAGGAGCAAGAGTAAGGGAATACAGGAAGGGGGGTCACAATGAAAGATGCCTTATGACAGTGGTCCCCGACCTTTTGGCACCAGGAACCAATTTTATGGAAGAAGGGGTGGGGAGCAGGGAGGGCTGAGGAGGGGGCCAGGGTCACAGGAGGTGGAACCCAGGTGAGTTCGCTGGCAGTTGGTTCCTGACGGGCAAGTCCATGGCCCCCGGGGTTGATCCTCGCTCTTTCATCTAGTGCTAGGTTTCAGAGATGTTCTTAATGAATTGTTATTTTTATATGATTATAAATGTTGATGTTTGCCTCTTGAGAAACAATTTATATTGCTTTAATGTAGAAACACATGAAAAATTATTTCGTTAGAGAGTACCATTATGATTTTATATACTAAATTATTGTGTGTATCCCAGGCAGGAGAGCAACTTGTGTTGTCACGAGTTACAAATGAGAAGTGAATCCTCTGCCTCCAAGTTTTTTTATCTGATGACTTGAAGAATTTTCCACAGGCTAGCTTCTGGTTCCACACATCATAAATGTTTCACTGACCCACTACCAACATACTTCTGGTGCTGGGCATTGTCAGTCACTTTCACAACTGAGGTGTGACCTCTGATTCTGTGCCTTATTGTCAGGATGTCAGGTGAGCTAACACTGCGGCAGAGGAGGGGACAAAACTCTGGAAGCCATCGAATCACATAGAAGTGACTGTAAACTGCCAAAATATGCCTCCAAATACTCAAACGGAAGGTCTCCCCCAATTTTGTTTTATTTTTGCCTGATTCCCAAAATATCTGTGGTCACTTCGACACTATCTACCTAACCTGATGGGTATGTGGGTGAAAGGGAAGTTAACATGGGTAGCAATATTGATCTTAATCTTTCATGTTTAAAATACTTTGAATTTAAAAACTTAACCAAAAAAATTCCAAAAAAATATGACAATCCATTGCTAGGGCACCTCCCAGGGCTTCAGAAAAAGTGAAAGTGAGGGTCCCTGTAGATTAAATTTCATTAGCCTCATAGTACAGCTGCCTGTACTTCCCAACAATTTTGTGCTCTCTTCTTCACTAGAAAATTTCCCTACCCGAGGTTTTCCCATCATCAAACAAACATGATCTTGTGTATCCCATGAGTACAAAGTCTTGACACGACTTTGCCCTCCAGCTACTGCCTCACTTTTTATTTTCTTTACAGTAAAACTATCTGAAAGAATGGCATAAACTCACTCTCTCTAATCCCTCCCTTCCCTTCATTTTCAAGTTTATTATATGTAGCCTAAAACTCCATCGAAACTGTTCTTGTCAAGTTCATAGTGAATCTAACTCACAGTCTTCTCCCTCTCTTATCTGCAATTCTCTCTCAGTTAATGGCAACTTCATACTTCCGGTAACTCAGCCAAAAATACTGGTTATCTCTGATTCTTCTTTGTTTTCACGAAATTGTCAGAAAATGCTGTAGGCTGGACCTCCTTGCATTCCCCCCATTGTTACCATCCTGATCTAAGCCGCCACCGCTCTCATAGGGATCAGTGCGGCAGCCTCCTACCTAACTGCTTCTTCATCCTGCTGTTCCCAGCATGTTGCTCGGGGCTGCTCTTAAACTCTAAGCCAGGTCCATCCACTGCTCATTACACTTCCGTGGATTTTAATTTCACTAAAACAAAAGCCAAAATCTTTACAATGACCTAACGTGTTTTTTGCAGTTTGGCCATACCTCGGGGCCCTCATCTCCTGTCCTCTACCTTTGCTCTCTCAGACTTTCTGGTTTGTCCTTGAAGAGCCATACAGGTGCCCAGGTGGGCCAGGTTTTCACAGGCTCTTACTTCCACCAGGGCTGCTGAGCCATTGTTCTCTCAGTCTTGACACAGATTTCTTCCTCTTAGTCTTGCTTCTCTGGTCGTTCTTAGAATTGTACTCTCTCTACATTTTCTACAGACACTTTCTGCTTCATATTTCCCTAAATTATTCACCCGACTAATGTGTTACAGTCTGGTTAGTTTGTGGTGTGCCCTCACTCAGTCTTACCCCACACTCCCAAAACAGAAGCTCCAACAGGGAAGGGGTTTGGTTTATGGTTGTGCTGCTAGAATATAGAATATTGTCCAGCATAGTAAACATTTTTAAGTCAATAAAAAAACAATAACGACAACACGAACAAATAACTAAAACTTTCTCTTTTCTTTGTTTTTTTTTGTGTGTGTGTATCCCCCGTATACACCTATAACACATAAGGGATATTCTTTAATAAAGTCTGTTTTCTTTACCTTTTTATATGTTTATTTATATTTATGGTAATTGATGTTATTTCTACCATCTTAGTGTTTCTGAAGATGCTGCCATTTCTATGCATCATTTACTTTTCTCCTTTTTGTTTTCTATTAGATTGCTGAATTTTCCTTATTCCCAGTTTCCCCTCCACTGATTTGGAAATTATATATACTAGTCTTAGAATCATAACCACTTTATTCATAACTTAATTTTCTAGTCTAAGCAGCAGATTGGTTTTTTTATAGCCAAAGAAAATAGCTTTGAGCTCCTTCACCTACCACTTTCTCTGTGTCAATCTGTAAATGTCAAAGGCACAAAACTGGAATTTTTAAGTGCAACTTTTAAAACTAAATAAAATTCTATACTGAAGTGCATCTTGGCATAAACGGGAACTTGGAAGGCAATTATGTTAGAACAGTCTGGCTACACATTAGAATCACTTCAGGAACTTTTAAACAGACACTCACACCTGGACCGCATCCAAACCAATTAAACCATAAGCTTCGCGGGAAGGGAGGATTCAGCAGGTGCCTCATGTGATTTCAGTGCGCAGCCACGTCTGCGTGGTATTCCGAGGGACCGTTCCATGTCGGAAATGGAACCGCTTAGTATTTCATATCCCAAATATCTCTAAGCTATTTCAGCCTCTAATTTTACATCTATACCAAATGTAATTTCACAGTATTCTGATTTTCTACAAAGAATCCCTTCATACTATTTGAAATCACTACTTATTGAACATTATTTTAGATTGAGAAATGTTTTATCTTATAACCGAGATATCATCTATAAAGGTATAAGTAGCGATGTGTTGAAAAATACCTAAATGCTGGTTTTGTTAGGGGAAAAACATCTAATTTGTAGCATTTGCCAGTTTCCCTGGTATAAATATTCCCACCATGACCAATTTCAAGCTACCAGAACCAACTTGCTGTCACTCAAAGTGGAATTGGGAAGAGAGATGCATGATTAGCTTTCATGAGACTGAGAGTCTGCTCCAGAACAACATTTAAAGGAAGTCTACCAGTATTCTTTTTAGAATAATATTTCTACCACCTTATTTTATAAGTGAAAGATCCAAGATGCAGAGGGTCTAAGTGACTTGTTCTAAATCAAACAATTGCTTAATAAAGCAATAAGAATATTTGCAGTTAATATAGAAGCAATGCTGCTTCAATATAAAACTGTAAAATACATGTATAAACACACACATATAATAAATAAGAGTCCCATTAACCTAATACTATTTATAACTTTTTTTTTGCTAAGTTGTGATTTCTCTTCATTACTTAAGTGCTTATGTACAGTGCAATAAAGTATGTTTACAATTTATTTGTTATGCTCCATTTTTTTTTTCTGTGTAGTCTTCTGTGAACTATAATTGTTTTAATATTTGCTATGAAATCCTATACTACACTTGAAAATATGGCTTGGCTATTATATATGTATTTTCAGATTTTTTCAAAACATTATTAAAATTTCCCTAAAGAAATTATTGGTCATTTTGATTGGTATTGACCAATTAAATTTATAATTAAAATTAATATTCATTAAAAATTAGAAATTTCCATCAGTAAAACTCTAACGGATTTGTTATTTTTGTTGTCACTATGAATGTGATTTCATTCTTCATGTATAGGAAAAACTAGTAATTTTTATTGACAAATTTTCTTATAATTCTTTTTCTTAGCCAATTATCTCATATGTTCTAGGTATAAAACAGGTGAACACAATAAATTATGCCATATATGAATACACACAAACACACACATGATTCTCATTATCCACTGATTGCATTTGCAAATTCACTTACTTGCTAAAATTTATTTGTAACACCTGCATCAATACTTCTAGTATTTTCAAGGTCATTCATATTCTTTGTGGATTATTTGTGTGGTCATTTGTGTTATTTGTATGAGAACAGCAGAAACGTGATCTACCCTGCCACACACATTCCCAGCACAGGCCGGGCGAGGCAGCCCGGTGCCAGCTCTTACACCGGGAATAAATACTCTCTATGCAGCTCATTCAGTGCCCCACGGTTTGCATTTTTGTGCTTTTTCTTGGTGATTTGTTGTTTAAAATGGGCCCCAAGCATAGTGCTGTGTAGTGTCCTAAAAACAAGAAGGCTGTGATGTGTCTTCAGGAGAAGAAAAAACATATGCTGGGTAAGCTTCGTTAGAGCATGAGTTATAGTACTATTCTTGTCGACTCCAATGTTAATTAATAAACAATATGGTATATTCAGGAAAAGGAAGAAAATATTCATTGATTTGTATGAAGCTATGGAAAAATAGAAAATGGCTAAATTTGTGAATTAATGAGATGACAATCAATAACTAAGTGTCCTGTAGTACTATAGGATATCACTCATTTATCTAAAAAAGCTAAAGTCATGAAAACGGAAGTAAAATGGTGGGTACCAGGGGATGGGGACAGATGTTGTTTAAGGTACAAACCTGCCACAGGTAGTAAATAAGCCCTGGAAATGTAATACAGAGTATAGTGAATATGGACAACACTACCATTTCACAGTCATCAAACTTGATAAGACACTAGAACTTAATGGTTTCAGCCAAAAAAAAGAAAAGGTGTTTATATAATGTGACAGAGGTGCTAATTATCACTACAATGGCAGTCATATTATAGTATATAAATGTATTAAATGAACTTGTTGTACACCTTAAATTTGTACAATGTTATATATAAAATATATTTTTTTTAAAAAGTGTCCTGGATATGGCTATTGTAAAGCTGAAAGCCAAGGAAAGTTACAGTCAGATACCCAGAATCAGGAAAATGCTAAACCTTCATGGCTAGTGTTTTATTATAAATAAATACTGCATCTAATTATTTCTAAGGAATATAATCAAATAATGTGTCTCTAAATTTAAAAAATTAGGTTATGTATTGATGTTTTCATGAAAGTGTTGTGACCAGAGGCTTACAGCACATGATCTCGCATTTTCCCCAAGAGTAACCGTACTGTGCTCACTAACTCAGCGTTCGGGATGACTTTGTAAAGCATAACTACTACGAGGTGTGTGTGTTTGTATGTCTGTGTATTAAGGGAAGGAATCATTATCTAGAGTTCCACAACCATTTTACAAATAGGAACCAATTTTTGTCTATTTATTTCAACATATTTTACAAAGTTTATATAGCTGATTTTTAATGCACTTTGTATGCAATGTGTATATTGTGTGTCTGTGCACATATAAATTACATACACATGAATTTTTCATCCAAAATTTTAAGTATTTCCCCATGTAATTATGAATTATTTCTCACCATCACTCATAAGGGCTACTTATTAAGCTACATTATGAATAAATATATTTATGTAACCCTTTTCCTATCATTAAAGAGGTTGTTTCCAAGTTTCTGCTATTAAAAATAACATGGTACTAAAGATCTTAATGCACTTTATTTTCTGCATATGGCATTAATTTTTAATGATAAATTCTAAGAGCTCTTTTCTGCTGTCAAAAGGTTTTAATATTTCCATATAAAAAGCTTTAAAAATTTATGCTCACATTTTTCTTATAAGTGAAAAATTATAATAATAATTTTGAAACTCCTGTAAGAAATATTAAGAATGTAGCATCTTTGTTTCACCTTTGGGAATAACAGTACCCCCTCTTTCCTCATCCCTTTACATAATTTCATTAATTTAACTCAGGATATAATAATTATTTAATTTTCTCTTTTGATTACTTAACTATGCATGCAAATTTACAATGAATTTATTTAGCTCTACATATTTATTTGAGTTAATGCTCAAAGTCAAATCCTTGTCAGTCAAAATCACCTGGATAATCATCTCCTTATTTTTATTCATTTCTCAGTTTTTAGCAGGTCTTTTTGCATTAATCATTAAGATGATTTCTATCTCTGTATTATTAACTATCAAACTTTGCTGAGGTATGACTGCTCACTCATTTTTCTCTTCAAAGTTCTGTAGACATTGTTTCATTTTCTTGTATTGTTTGATGTCACACAGGTATATTTTGAGGTCAACATGATTTTTGTTCCTTTGTACAGAGCCTGTCTGTGTTGTTTTCATTATTGTTCAAGTCTTTGGATCAACTTAGTGGAATAGGTGGTATGTCTTTCCACAGGGTCATGTGTATTTTTATCAATTTCTAAGTTTAACTAACATTTAAAAATCATATATATACTTATTTTAAAAATAACTACATTATTATTATAATTAAAAGCATTTTAGTTGATGAGACATTTCAGGACAGTTATTTCTTCATGAGTTCCCTCTCTACAGTAGAGCCCTTACAATTTAATTTATTCTTGCTTAGAAATGAAGACAGAACAAAAAAGTTACTGCAAGGTATGCTTTACTATTACTATAAACTCTTTATGTGATTAGAATATTTTAAAATTTGTATTAATGCCATTATTTTTTCACAGAATGGCCTTTGCTTTACCAAAATAAAATATTTTCATTGTAACTAAGATGTGTTTAATAAACTCTAATAGATATCTATAGAATATGTTATCAAATACCTTAAATTTCCTTTAAGAAGCTGTTTATCCAATTGCTTGATACTATTAGTGTTACAGAACCAGTCAATGTTGCTCTGGAACAGCTGTGGGGTTCACTCACTCGCTGCCAAGAAGCATGGTTCGCAATGCAAGCATCTGGTGGAGAAGGAAAGTGGTTGTTTGTTTAAAGGTTATATAGGTTCAGGATAATGTCAGATTTCTGTCCCCTTTAAGTCCCACTCCCTTTAAAAATACCTAAGAACACATAGTCCTGCCTCCCTTTGCCAAACCAGGCCAGTTTCAGAATGCATCATTCAGAGGTACCTTCTTTCAGAAAAGCGGAAGTCTGCAGATCAGCATTCGCAGTCACAGTTCAGCTCCAAGCATCTCTCAGGAATCCCGTTGGCTAGGCAGGTCCCTTACAGTTCCATCAGCTCTGCCACCACCTTCTCCAGGCAGACTTCCCCTCTCACCCCAGACCTTGTAGCTCTCACTCCTCTCTCTTAAGCCTACCCTAATTTGTATACTCCTCTAGAACTGCCTGAGTGTCCTCATACCTGGACCTTCCTGTGGTGTGTGAGTGTCCACCATTTTTGTCGTCTCCCCAGTGTATTTTACCCTCTTCTGACTACCATCTTTAGTCAGGGCAAAAGTTCCCAGTGATGCAAAAGGGTCCGGGTGGGCAATCTACCCCCTGTCTCTCACACAGGTGCTGTATGTGCTCCCCACAAGCTATGTCGCGAGTCCATAAGCGTTTTCACGGTCACTAACACAATTTTCCCTGGGCAGCAGCCCCCTTCCTTCAGGAAGTTATGGCTACTAACTTGCCTTTTGTTATGCAATGTATCTTAAATGTTGTACCATCCACTCTTCCCTTCCCACAATCAAGGACTGTGGGGGTTACACTCTGCAACCCGTTACATTAGTATTTATTCTTTTGGACCCTTCTGGGTGCCTTGTAAAGCATATTTACTCAGCTTACTGGATCTATATTAGAAGTTAAACTGCCCTGGCTGGTATAACTCAGTGGATTGAGCGTGGGCTGAGAACCAAAGGGTTGCCAGTTCGATTCCCAGTCAGAGCACATACTTGGGCTGCGAGTCAGGTCCCCAGTGAGAGGCAACCACACATTGATGTTTCTCTTCCTCTCTTTCTCCCTCCCTTCCCCTCTCTCTAAAAATGAATGAACTCTTAAAAATAAAGAAGTTAAACTTATCAATAACTGAAATATTAAATTCTGTGGTTATACTTACAATATATACAGATGACTTTTTAAATGAAGTGCAATTCAGAGTTATAGTGAGGGCAAACTAGGAGACATAACCAGAACATTAAGTACATCTAACTTAGCTCAATGTGTTTCCCTTTAAGAAGAAAACAACACTAAAGCAACTTAGAATTTTCTAACACCACATAATAACGTTAAAACTATAGGGAGATGATGTTCATCAAAGTTGGGTGTGATCCTCAAAATGAGCTTCACAGTGTCCTTAAGACTGTAGACCACATGCAGATAGATGTGCTTGAGGGAGACAGTGTCTGCTTCTCATCAGTACCTCAGGGTGTGAGACTTGGCCCTTTGCCATAGTTTTTTCAGCTGCCACACATGCATTTACTTCTACCCAAACTACAGTATTTTTTATGATGCTCTTTATAATATAAGACAATGTGTAGAAACCGTCCAGAACCTATTGTTCCAGTCTGTCATTGCCACCAATTCCTGGAACATTCACCTGCCCTGAACATTCATAAAATTTGCATTTTAACACCCAGTGTAACAATTTTTCTAGGAATTCTTGATGTCCCTCTAGTACTGTTTGTTGCACCTGCTTTGTCAGCCATTTCAGTTAATACTTCATACATTTCTTCAAAATGCAACACAAAGAGACCAAATTAGAGTAAGAAAGCATTCATAAAAAGCCATTAATTAAGAAAAGTTCACAAGGGAACCCTTCTCTCAGCTGAAGTACAAGATATTACTCTCTCTTCATTGTTAAAAGGCAAAGAGGCCCTGGTCTAGCCACTCAGTTGGTTTCTTTGTCAACCCATACACCAAGGTTGCAGGTTTGATCTCCAGTCGGGGCACATACAAGAAGAAACCAATGAATGCATAAATAAGTGGAACAACAAATCAGTGTGTGTGTGTGTGTGTGTGTGTGCCTCTCTCCCTCCTTTCCTCTCTCTTTTAAAAATACATTTTTTTAAATAAAGGCAATGAGAAAGAATATTAATCTTCAATGTAATTAGTAGCATTCTGGAAATAAAGTTAACTTTAATGAATTAATGCTGTTCTGCATATTTGCCTCCACTTTAAAATACCTGAAACTTTTTTTTGTGATGTTAAGAGGATGCAAATTGTTTCATTGATTATAAATACTTTAATAATATCTCACATAACTGGCCAATATTAATAGTTTGATACAGGAATATTCCTTCAAATACTCATTTTGCCAATTCTTTCTTATATATGGACCATTTAATTTCACCATTAAAGTGAAATTATATCTCTGAATATGAATTATTCTTCACTTATGAAAAATTCATTTTTGTCCCTTTTTTCTGTAAAAAAATACCAGTACATATTTTAATTCATTCAACAATTTGCAAATCAGATCTCAGATCCCATGGAAAATTCAACATTAGGAGAAATGAATAACCTTCCATGTGTTGTGATTTTTAATTCAAAGTTAAAGAAACCTAATTCAATTGAGCTGAAGGAAAAAATACATATATTAACTGTATTATATTTAAGTATGCTATTCAAAATGGTGAAATTATATCTAATAAATATAAAATAAACATGTCAAAGGAGGTATGATGATTTTAAAAGCATTTGAAATATACATATATATGTGTATGCATACACCCCCCACACACACACAAAGATGGTCCCTGAATTATAATGTTTTTACTTCAGATTTTCCAACTTTATGTGCAAAAGTGATACACATTCAAGAGATACTGTACTTCAAATTTTGAGTTTTAGTCTTTCCCCAGGCTAGTGGCATGCAATAAGGTGTTCTCTCGTAAGAGTGGACAATGGCAGCGAGCTGCAGCTCCCAGTCAGCCACGCGATCATGAGGGTGAACAACCAACACTGTCCAGTGTGCTGTGTTGCCAGCAGTTTCGGGTGTTGTGTTCTGAGCACATGGAGGGTGGGCTAGGCTCAGCTATGATGTTCGGAAGGGCAGGTGTATTACATGCTTTTTTTTTTTATTTTTACAAATACTTGTTTATTTTAATGAAGCTGGTACCGACAACATCCATTTAAAACCCATATCCCGGGCCCTGACTGGTGTAGCTCAGTGGATTGAGTACGGGCTGGGAACCCGAGGGTCCTGGTTCGATTCCCAGTCAGGGCACATGCCTGGGTTGCGGGCCAGGTCCCCAGTGAGGGCCACATGAGAGGCAACCATACACTGCTGTTTCTCTCCCTCTCTTTCTCCCTTCCCCTCTCTCTAAAAATAAATAAAAATAAAATCTTTAAAAAATAAATAAATAAATAAATAAATAAACCCATATCCCAGCCCTGGCTGATGTGGTTCAGTGGACTGAGTGTTGGCCAGTGAACCAAAAGGTTGCTGGTTCAATTCTTGGTCACATGCCTAGGGTTTGGGCCAGGTTCCCAGTTGAGCATGTACAAGAGGCAACTTGTTGATGTTTCTCTCTCTCTCTCTCCAATTCCTTCTCCTCTCTCTAAAAATAAATAAATAAATAAAGATGAAATCCATATCCCAGTTCAACATATGCAAATAAAAAATAACAGTGTTCTGTTGTATACACTTCAGCATGAATAACTATATTAACTGCTAATGAAAATTAGAACTTCTCTGGGATATTCTGATAAGATTTTTCTTTACTCTTAAAATGCTTTCTCTTCAGTGAAGTCATCTTTGAAGTTAGTCTTTACTCTCACCTTATCTGCCATCTTGACTCCAACCTGATATTCTTCTTCTACTGGTCCATACCTTTAGGTTTAAAAAGTAGCTTCAAGTTAAGGGAAGGTCATCTTTCACAATTCAGTTCTCTGAAAATCTTCCACCTCCCACTGAAAGTCATAGTCCTGGAGTGAAGTAATCACATGCTAGAACTTCAGGGCCAATTAGAAAGTCATTATGAACATTTGCATTGATTGACCTTATTTATCACAAACCTGATAAGGATGGCCTCCCTGCACACACATGTACTATTTAAAAATGAGAGGGCAATATAAAGGGGTCTAAGTTTGATCACCAAAAATAATCACCATGAAAACAAGCAATAACGAATGGACACTACGATTCTAATTGCCAGGTGTTTTAAAGAGATGGGAGAGGACAGACCAGCGAGCCCAGGAATAAACCCAAGTCTCTATGGTCAGTTAATATTTGACAAAGGGAGAAGAAACATAAAATGGAGTAAAAATTGCCAATTCAATTAATGGTATTAGGAGATCTGGACGTCTACATATAAAAAAATGCAACCCGATCACCAATTTGCACCATACACAAAAGTAAATTTGAGGTGGATAAAAGACTTAACTATAAGTCATGACACCATACAAGTCCTAGAGGAAAGCATCTGCAGGAAAATCTCAGACATTCCACACAGCAACGTCTTCACTGATATGTCCCCAAAAGCAAGGGACATAAAGGAAAGAATAAGCAAATGGGAGCTCATCAAATTAAAAAGCTTCTGCATAGCTAAAGAAAACAGCATTTAGCCCTGGCTGGTGTAGCTCAGTGGATTGAGCGCGGGCTGGGAACCAGAGGGTCCCAGTTTGATTCCCACTCAGGGCACATGCCTGGGTTGTAGGCCAGGTCTCCAGTGAGGGCCACGTCAGAGGCAACCATACATTGCTGTTTCTCTCCCTCTCTTTCTCCCTCCCTTCCCCTCTCTCTAAAAATAAATAAATAAAATCTTAAAAAAAAAAGGAAAACAACATTTAAATGAAAAGAGAACAAACTATATGGGAAAACATATTTGTCAATGATAACTCAGACAAGGGTTTGATCTCCAGAATATATAAAGAACTCACACGACTCCACTCCAGGAAGACAAACAAATGGGCAAAAGACTTGAGCGACACTTTTCCAAGGAGGACATACAGAGGGCCAAGAAACATATGAAAAGATGCTCAGCATCACTAGCCATCAGAGAGATGCAAATTAAAACCGCAACGAGATACCACCTCACATCGGTCAGAGTGGCCATGATTAACAAATCAACAAACAAGTGTTGGAGAAGATGTGGAGAAAAGGGAACCCTAGTACACTGTTGGTGGGAATGCAGACTGGTGCAGCCACTGTGGAAAACAGTATGGAACATCCTCAGAAAAATGAAAATGGAACTGCCTTTTGACCCAGCAATTCCACTGCTAGATTATACCCTAAGAGCCCTGAAATACCAATTCAAAAGAACCTATGCACCCCAATGTTCGTAGCAGCACAATTCACAATAGCCAAGTGCTGTAAGCAACCTAAGTGCCCATCAGTAAATGAGTGGATCAAAAAACTGTGGTACATTTACACAATGAAATACTACACAGCAGAAGGAAAGAAGGAGGTCCTACCCTTGCAACAGCATGGATGGACCTGGAGAGCATTATGCTAAGTGAAGTAAGCCAGGCGGTGAGGGACAAATACCATATGATCTCACCTATAAGGGGAACCTAATCAACAAAAGCAAAAAGCAAACAAAATATAACCAGAGACATTAAAATTAAGAACAATCTAACAATAGCCAGAGGGGAGAGGGGAGGGGCAATGGGGGAAGGGTTTTCAGGAACTAGCATAAAGGACAGACGGACAAAACCCAGGGAGAGGGTGAAAGCAAGGGAGGGAGGTGGGATTGGCTGTGGTGGGGGCGGGGAGTGGTGGAGGAAAATGTAGACAACTGTAACTGAACAACAACAATAAAGTAATTTTAAAAAATAGATGGGGGAGGGATCAGTTTTCAATTCCGTTTAAACACCACATTACAAAAGAACTATTTTTAAAAATAAAGGATTGGCAGGAGAGAAATAAAATAAAAAGGGTATCTAAACAGTTGAATGACCCCCTGTATGTTCCTGATAAACTTCAATCACATCTACTTCCTCCATTCTCAGTTCTTTTGGATT
>PVJI01024885.1:0-21272 GCA_004026765.1 Micronycteris hirsuta | reverse complement strand
TGGCAGATGCCTGCGACCTGGGTCTCTTTTTGGATGACGTTGCCTCTGGGGGCGGGGTCTGGGAGGAAGCAATGGCGGCCCCTGATCACCGCGGGCTTCCGTCACTCCTCCTCTCCCCAACTCCCCACCGCCTCCTCTGCCAGACTCGGCTCTGCTGGCTCAGCCCTGGCCTCTCTCCGGCAGCGTCACCGGCTTGCGGGATTCACCCGTTGTTTGGAGCCACGCCCTGTTCAGGCACTGGCAGCCTGAGTAGCGGCGTAAGTAAGTCGTGGCGTGAGTGAGACCCTCCGTGCGCGCTGCCTCCTCCGCCCGTTTCTGCCCCGCTCACCGGCCTGGATGTTTGTCTTCTCCTACCTCCTGGGTGTAGGACTTCCCTTCAGTTCGATTCTGTCCATTCTGGTTGTTTAAATTTTTGCTACTGCATGAGTTGTATGGACATTCTGGATGTGTGGGCAGCGAGTGCGACCACCTACGCTGCCATCTTGGCGGAAGTCCTAATATGGACATTTTAATGAGGTTAGTTTGTCCTATCCATGACTATGGTACATGCTTCCATTTATCTGTATCTTATTTTTTTAAATTACTTTATTGTTGTTCAATTACAGTTGTCGGCATCCTCTCCCCTCCCCTCTCCCCATCCCCTCCAAACCCACCTCCCTACCCTGCTTCCACCTTGGTTCTGTCCATGTATCCTCTATAGTGGTTCCTGAAAACGCTTCTGCAAATAGTCCCCTCCCCTCTGGCTATTGCTAGATTGTTCTTAATTTCAATGTCTCTGGTTAGGTTTATTTTTTTCTTTTTTCTTTTGTTGATTATGTTCCAGTTAAAGGTGAGATCATATGGTATTTCTCCCTCACCACCTGGCTTATTTCACTTAGCATAATATTCTCCAGTTCCATCCATGCTGTTGCAAAGGGTATAAGCTCCTTTCTCTCTGCGGCGTAGAATTCCATTGTGTAAATGTACCATATTTTCTTGATCCACTCATTTGTAGATGGGCACTTAGACTGCTTCCAGCACTTGGCTATTGTAAATTGTGCTGCTATGAACATTGGAGTGCATAGGTTCTTTTGAATTGGTGTTTCAGTGTTCTTAGGGTATAATCCCAGCAGTGGAATTGCTGGGTCAAAAGGCAGTTCCATTTTTAGTTTTCTGAGGAGGTTCCATACTGTTTTCCACAGTGGCTGCACCAGTCTGCATTCCCACCAACAGTGCAGTAGGGTTCCCTTTTCTACACATCCCCTCCAACAGTTATCTGTTGCCTTGTTTATGATGGCCATTCTGACTGGTGTGAGGTGGTATCTCATTGTGGTTTTAATTTGAATCTCTCTGATGGCTAATGGTGTTGAGCATCTTTTCATATGTCTCTGGGCCCTCTGTATGTCCTCTTTCGAGAAGTGTCTGTTCATATCTTCTGCCCATTTTTTATTGTTTTTTTTTTTTTTTTGTCTTCCTGGAGTGGAGTCGTATGAGTTCTTTATATATTTTGGAAATCAAACCCTATCCGAGGTATCATTGGCAAATATGTTTTCCCATACGGTTGGTTTCCTTTTTATTTTAATACTGTTTTCTTTAGCCCTGCAGAAGCTTTTTAATTAGATGAGGTCCCATTTGTTTATTCTTTCCTTTATGTCCCTTGCTCTAAAGGACATATCCTTGAAGATGTTGCTGCGTGGCATGTCTGAGATTTTCCTACTGATGTTTTCCTCTAGGACTTTTATAGTGTCATTACTTATATTTAAGTCTTTTATCCACCTTGAATTTATTTTTGTGTATGGTGTAAGTTGGGGCTCGAGTTTAATTTTTTTTGCATGTAGCTGTCCAGATTTACTAACACCATTTGTTGAAGGGGCTATTTTTACTCCAGTTTATGCTGCTATTCCCTTTGTTGAAAATTAATTGGCCATAGGGACTTGGGTTTATTTCTGGTCTCTCTTTTCTGTTCCATTGGTCTATCTGTCTGTTTTTATGCCAGTACGTGGCTGATTTGATTACAGTGACCTTGTAATACAGTTTGATATCAGGTATTGTGATCCCTCATACTTTGCTCTTCTTTCTCAAAATTGCAGCAGGTATTCTGGGTTGTTTATGGTTCCATATACATTTTTGAAGCATTTGTTCTATATCTGTGAAATATGCCA
Organism: Micronycteris hirsuta; assembly: GCA_004026765.1. Lineage (NCBI taxonomy): Eukaryota > Metazoa > Chordata > Mammalia > Chiroptera > Phyllostomidae > Micronycteris > Micronycteris hirsuta. The sequence goes on along the minus strand of PVJI01024885.1, from coordinate 19,131 downwards.
TTGGTACTTTGATAGGGATTGCATTGAATGTATAAATTGCTTTGGGGAGTATGGACATTTTGATGATGTTGATTCTTCTGATCCATGAGCACGGTATATGTTTCCATTTGTATTTTCCATGATTTCTCTCTTCAGTGTTGTGTAGTTTGATGAGTACAGGTCTTTTACCTTCTTGGTTTGGTTTATTCCTAGGTATTTTTTTTTTGTTCTTGTTGCTATATCACGTGGGATTTTTTTCTTGATTTCTGCTTCTGATCTTTCATTGTTGGTATACAAAAATGCCTTTGATTTCTGGTATTGACTTTGTATCCTGGAGTTTTGCCAAATTTATTTCTTAGGTCGAGGAGTTTTTTGGCGGAGTCTATGTAGACTGTCATGTCATCTGCAAAAAACGACAGTTTTGTTTCCTCCTTTCTAATTTGGATGCCTTTTTATTTCCTTTTCTTGTCTGATTGCTGTGGTTAAATCTTCCAGTACTATGTTTAATAGAAGTGGTGATAGTGGACATCCTTGTCTTGTTCCTGATCGTAGTGGGAAAAATTTTAGTTTTTGCCCATTGAGTATAATGTTGGCTGTAGGTCTCTCATAGATGGCCTTTATTATGTTGAGGAATGCTCCCTGTATTCCCACTTTGCTAAGTGTTTTTATCATAAATGGGTGCTGTACCTTATCAAATGCTTTTATGCATTTATTGATATGATAATTGTATCCCTGGGGTGAATCTCACTTGATCATGGTGTATGATCTTTTTAATGTATTGAGGGATGCAGTTTGCCAATATTTTGTTGAAGATTTTAGCATCTATGTTCAGTGATATTGGCCTGAAGTTTTCTTTATTTTTTGTGTCTTTATCTGGTTTTGGTATTAGGATGATGCTGGCTTCATAAAAAGAGTTTTGGAGTCTCCTATCAGTTTGGAATTTTTGGAACAGTCTGTGAAGGATAGGTGTTAGTTCTTCCTTAAATGCTTTGTAGAATTCTCCTGTGAAACTATCTGGTCCAGGGCTTTTGTTTGTCAGGAGTTTTTTTATTGCTGCTTCAATTTTGTCCGCTGTTATTGGTCAGTTCAGGCTTTCTGCTTCTTCTTCATTGACTTTTGGAACATTATATTTTTCTAGAAAATTTTCAATTTCACCTAGGTTTTCATATTTCTTGGCATACAGTTCTTCATAGTAATATCTTACAATCCTTTGTATTTCTGTTGCATCAGTTGTAATTTCTTCTCTTTCTTTTCTGATTGTGTTTATTGGGCCCTGTCTCTTCTTTCCTTGATGACCTGTAAAGGCTTGTTGATTTTGTTTATCTTTTCAACGAACCAGCTCCTGGACTCATTGATCCTTAGAATTGTGATTTTAGTCTCTATGTCATTTAATTCTGTTGTGATCTTGGTTACTTCCTTCCTTCTACTTTCTCTGGGTTGTCTTTGTTGTTGTTCCTCGAGTTCTTGTAGGCATGGGGTTAGGTTGTTTGTTTGAAATGTTTCTGGTTTTTTTTGTTTGTTTGTTTTTTGTTTTTGTTTTTAGGTAGGCCTGTATAGGTATGAACTTTCCTCTCAGGACTGCCTTTGCTGTGTCCCATAAGTTTTGGTTTGTTGTAAATTCATTTTTTTTTTGTTTCAAGAAACTTTTTGATTTCTTCCCTAATCTCATTCTTGACCCATTCATTGTTTAATAGCATGCTATTCAATCTCCAAGATTTTGAGTTTTGGGTTTTTTTTTTCCCTTTGGGTTGGTTTCTAATTTCAGTCCCTGTGGTTGGAGAAAATACTTGATATGATTTCAATTTTCTTGAATTTGTTGAGGCTTGTTTTTTGTCCTATCATATGGTCTATCTTTGAAAACGTTCCATGTGCTTTCGAAAAGAATGTATATTTAGCTGCTTTGGGGTGAAAGGCTCTATATATATATCAGTAAAGTCCATTTCATCTAGGGCATTGTTCAATGCCACAATATCTTTGTTGATATTTTGTTTGGAGGATCTGTCCATTTTTGACAGTGGGGTGTTAAAATCCCCTACTATAATTGTGTTGCTGTCAACATCTTTCTTGAAGTCCTCCAAGAATTTCTTTATGTATTTGGGTGCTCCTATTTGGGTACATATATATTTACAATGTGTATGTCTTCTTGGTGGATTCTTCCCTTGAGTATTATGAAGTGTCCTTCTGGTCTCTCTTTATTTTTGGCCCTGTTTTTGAAGTCTATTTTGTCTGATATGAGTATTGCTACCCCAGCTCTTTTTTCCTGTCCGTTTGCTTGGAAAATTTGTTTCTGCCTCTTCACTTTCAGTCTGTGTAGGTCTTTTGTCCTGAGGTGGGTGTCTTGTAGGCAGCATATGTGTGGGTCATGCTTTTTTATCCATTCAGCTATTCTATGTCTTTTGATTTGAGCATTTATTCCATTTGTGCTTAAGGTTATTATTGATAGGTACTTATTCATTGCCATTTTTTTTACCTGTGTTCCTCTCTCTGTCTCTGTCTCTGTCTCTGTCTCTCACTCTGTCTGTCTGTCTGTCTGTCTGTCTGTCTCTCTCTCTCTCTTTTCCTTCCTTTCCGTAAAGCAGTTCCTTTAGCATTTGTTGCATAGCTGGTTTGGTTGAGGTGCATTCTTTTAGGATTCTTTTGTCTGGGAAGCTCCTTATTTGTCCTTCTATATTGATTGAGAGCCTTGCTGGGCACAGTAGCCTTGGTTGTAGGCCTCTGGTTCTCATTTCTTGGAATATTTCTTGGCATTCTCTTATGGATTGGAGTGTTTCCATTGAGAAGTCAGCTGCTAGCCTTATTGGGGCTCCCTTATATGTTATTTTATGTTTCTGCCTTGCTGCCTTTAAGATTCTCTCTTTGTTTTGGAATTTTGCCATTTTAATGATGATGTGTCCTGAAGTTGGCCTGTTTGGGTTCCTTTTGATTGGGGCTCTGTGTTTCCTGAATTTGTGTGACTTTTTCTCTCATCAGATTAGGGAAGTTTTCTATCATTAGTTTTTCAAACAGATTTTCTATCCCTTGTTCTTCTTCTCCTTCTGGTATCTCTATTATATGAATATTATTACGTGTCATGTTGTCCTGCATTTCCCTTAATACCTCTTCATTCTTTCTGAGTCACTTTTCCTGTTCTTGCTCTTTTTGGGTGTTTTTATCTGCCTTGTCCTCTAGCTTGCTGATCCAATCCTCTGCCTCATCAAGCCTGCTTTTGATTCCTTCTATTGTGTTCTTCAATTCAAATATTGTATTCTTCATGTCCTCTTGGCCCTTGTGGATAGTTTCTATTTCCTTTTTCATGTTGATATAGTTTGCAGTGAGTTCATTGTAATTTCTCTGTAGTTTCTGGTAATTCTCTGCGAGCTCATCAAGCTTCTTGAGCTTTCTGATAACCAATGCTTTAAACTCAATATCTGATAGTTGGCTTGCCTCAGTTTCATTTATCATTCTTTCTGGGGCTTCCTCCTTTCCTTTCATTTGGGATTGTTTCTTTGAATTCCCATTGTTTGTGAGACTCTTCTTGCTTGCCTCTGTTTCTGAAATTAATCTGTTCTGACTCCCTGGTTTTATGATATGAGCTTCTAGGTAGAATACCTGTGAGATTCAGTGGTGTAGTCTCCTTAATCTCCTGAGCTCTCTGGTCTTGGACTGTCATTTATGTTGGCTCTCTGTATGTCTTTGTTTTTGGTTGTTGTTGGGTGTTTCTTTGGTGGGCCCTTTCCTCCAGCTAGTTAACTGAGGGTCACTTCATCCATCACACCTTGTATTCTGTTGTGCAGGTGTGGACAGGTTGTGTTGAAACTGATTCTTCTGTGTCAACAAGGTTTTTAGGATTCTCTCTCACTCTTATTCAGTTTTTTGTTGTGGGTATTTTCTCCACCAGTTGGTATATTATACATTTGGTCCTGGATTGAGGTTAGTGTGGGTTCCACTTCCTCCTTCACCTTCTTCTCTTGTTTTTTGTTGGTGGTTCCTTTTTTGGTGGATTTCCTCTTCTAGCAGGTGTACTAGTGTTCAGCACTCCCACCTTTCAAGTTCTCTGGAGTAGCAACGTGAAATTTGTCTCTCTCTGTTTTTTTTGGATGACCCCTGTCTGGGTCTAACTCTGGTCTTTTCACAGCTCCAGGTTTTAATGTCTCACCACCTGATCATTCAATGTCTCCTATAATTTTGGTCACAAATATTCATATATGATGGAATGCCATTGACTGTTTGCTCTGTTCCTCCAAAGATCAGCTAGGTGTTTCACCAGTGAGCAGGAGGAAGTGGACTCTGCTCCCACCTATCTTGCCGCCATATTCTCTCCTGTATAATGATAGATCTATCTGTATCTTCTTCAATATCTTTCTTCAGTGTCTTATAACTTTCCAAGTACAGGTCTTTTACCTCCTTGTATTTTTATTTTATTTCTGGTATTTATTTTATTGATGTAATTGTAAATGAGATCGTTTTCTTAGTTACCTTTCTTTATAGTTTATTATTGGGGTAAAAATGCAACCAATATCTGGATATTTATTGTATTTCTTGCTACTTTTCTGAACTCATTTATCTATTATAGTAATTTTTTTTGTGGGGTCTTCAGTATTCTCTATATACAGTATCATGTCATGTGAAAAGATGACAGCTTTACTTTTTTATTTCCAATTTGGATGCCTTTCATTTCTTCTTCTTGTCTGATTACTGTGGTTAGGACTTCCACTACTATTTTGAATAAATCCAGTGAAAGTAGATGAAGTGACTGTACCTTCCATCTACTCTGCCACCAACTTGGATCCTTTACTCTATTTTTGCCAATTGTGCCAAAGTGCTGTAACCTCCTGTGGCTCCAAGTAATTTTCAAGCTCTCTGGTTCTCCTGTTCTAGTAAAGGAGATCCTGATGTTTGCTAATGATGTATTAATACTATTCCTGCCCTTTAGGTTTATTGTGCTCTCTTATTTCCATATTGCTATGGCTGTCCTGAAGATTCATTCTATAGAGGTGAGACTCAATGCCTTTTCTAATTTAAGTTCCCACGTGGTTGTTTTCATCATTTACTATGTGACAGGCATCTTCATATACATGTGCTCACACTCTTAATCTCTCCAGGGTGACAATAAGATTATTTTAGTGTTTTTTGGGGGTAGTAACATCCATGCTGAACCCATTCATTTATACTCTGAGGAACAAGAATGAGAAAGATACCTTAACAAAGATGGTCAAAGGGAGGATAATGGTCTATGGAATTAAGTATCTGGTTTAGTTTCCTTTTTGTGTGTGTATCACCAATCCTTTGCTCTATCACAATTGTCCACAAAGAAAAATTGAGTAAAAGTAAACCTATCTCAGATCCAATCAAATGGGGGTCAATTGTGGTCAAAAGACTGTTTACCATGACATTTTTATCTTTAAGAACATGGATCCTGAAGATACGCATACCTCATTTAAACTAGGGAACTTTTATGGTACTGTCAAATTGGTATTTTCTAATTCCCAGGAAGTTGTACTGGCCTACTCAGTACTGCCTGAGTTGAATGGGTACTGCAGTGGTATTGTGTTCAGCAGAGGTAGAGTTGCCATATATACAGTATATATTTATATATTGAAAACAACAAGAACACCAAGTTGCTGTGTTAAACCAGCATGTGTAAGGAAAAGTGGAATTTCAGACAGTTGAGAGAACACAAATACTATGAAGAAATACAGGTCGACAGGGAAAGAGGCAGGGGTTGATTTAATGACCCCAAGTCAATGCAGGGTGGGGCACAGAAACTAAGAAGTTAACAAGATCGAAGTGGGTTAACTTAAAAAGGCCGATTATAAAATGCCAACTTTTAAAGACAAAGAGAGAATCTTAAAAGTAGCAAGAGATAAAAAAGAAGTGACATACAGAGGAGATCCGATTAGGCTGGGAGCTGATTTCTCAACAGGAACACTACAAGTCAGGAGACAATGGTAAGAAATATTCTAAGAAACAAAAAGCAAAGGCCTGCATCCAAGACTACTCTGCCCAGCGAAGCTCTCAATTAAAATAGAAGGTGAAATAAGGAGTTTCCCAGATAAAAGAAGGCTGAAAGAATGCATATCCAACAAATCAACACTGTAAGATAAGTTAAAGGTACCGCTTTAAGAAGTGGAAGAAAAAGAATTAGAGAGGGACACAAGTACTAAGGGGGAAAGTGAATGAGCACCTATCAATAATAATCTTAAATACTAATGGATTAAATGCTCCAATCAAAAGACATAAGGTATCTGAATGGATAACAAAACATGATCCACACATATGCTGCCTACAAGAGACCAACCTCAGAACGAAAGACCTACATAGACTGAAAGTGAAAGGTTGGAAAAAATATTCCAAGCAAATGGATAGGAAAAAGAGCTGGGGTAGCAATACTTATATCAGACAAAACAGACTTCAAAAAGAAAAGCCATAAAAAGAGACACTGAAGAACACTTTATAATACTGAAAGGAAGAATCCATCAAGAAGATATATATGATCCAGTGCGATTCATCCCAGCAATGCAAGGGTGGTACAATATTCACAAATCAAAAAACATAATACATCACATAAACAAAAGGAAAGACCAAAATCACATGATCATATCAATAGATGCAGAAAAAGCATTTGATAAGGTACAGTACACATTTATGAAAAAAACACTCAGCAAAGTGGGAGTAGAAAGCACATATCTCAACATAATAAAGGCCGCATACAAGAAACATATAGCCAACACCATACTCAACAGGAAAAAGCTTTCCCACTAAGATCAGGAACAAGACAAGGATGTCCTCTTTAATCACTTCTGTTCAACATAGTATTGGAAGTCCTAGTCACAGCAATCAGAGAAGAAAAGGAAATACAAGGCATCCAAATTGGAAAGGAGGAAGCAAAACTGCCATTGTTTGCAGAGGACATGATAGGGTACACAGAAAATCCTATACACTCCACCAAAAAACTACTTGACCTAAGTGAATTTGGCAAAACAAAGGGATACCAAGTCAATATTCAGAATTTGAAGGCATTTTTGTACACCAACAATGAAATATCGGAAACAGAAATCAGGAAAAAAAATCCCATTTGCTGTAGAAATAAGAAAAATTAAGTACCTAGGAATAAACTTAACCAAGGAGGTAAAAGTCCTGTATTCAGAAAACTACACAACACTGAAGAAAGAAATTAAGGAAGACAAATAAATGGAAGCATGTAGTGTTCATGGATTGGAAGAATTAACATCATCAAAATGTCCATACTGTCCAAAGCAATTTATAGACACAATGCAATCCTTATTAAAATACCAGTGACATATTTCACAGATATAGAACAAATATTTTCAAAATTTATGTTGACCCATAAATGACCCCGAATAGCCACTAAAATTTTGAGAAAGAAGAACAAAGTAGGGGGGATCACTATACCTGATATCAAACTGTATTACAAGGCCACTGTAATCAAAACAGCCTGGAACTGGCATAAGAACAGACACATAGATCAATGGAACAGAACAGAGAGCCCATAAATAAATCCCAGAATCTATGATCAATTAATATTTGACAAAGTGAACAGAAGTATAAAATGGAGTAAAACTAGCCTCTTCAACAAATGGTGCTGGCAGATCTGGGCAGCTACATGCAAAAAAATAAATAAAACTCTATCACCAACTTATACCATACTCAAAAGTAAACTCAAGGTTGATAAAAGACTTAAATATAAGTCACAACATCATAAAAGTTGTAGAGGAGAACGTAGACAGATAAATCTCAGACATTCAAGAGAGCAGTGTTTTCATTGATATGTCTCCTAAAGCAAGGGACATAAATGAAAGAATAAACAAATGGGATTTCATTAAATTAAAAAGCTTCTGCATGGCTAAAGAAAACAGCATTAAAATGAAAAGGAAACCAACCATACGGGAAAATATATTTTCAAATAATACCTCGGACAAGGGTTTGATCTCCAAAATATATAAAGAACTCACATGACTCCACTCCAGGAAGACAAGCAACCCAATTAAAAAATGGGCAAAGGACCTGAACAAACACTTCTCCAAGGAGGATATGCAGAGGGCCCAGAGATATATGAAAAGATGATCGGCATCATTAGCCATCAGAGAGATGCAAATTAAAACCACAATGAAATACTACCTCACACTAGTCAGAATGGCCATATCATAAAGAAATCAACAAACAACAAGTGCTGGTGAGGTGGTGGAGAAAAGGGAACCCTAGTACACTTATGGTGGGAATGCAGACTGATTCGGCCACTATGGAAAACAGTATGGAATTTCCTGACAAAAGTATAAATGGAACTGCATTTTTACCCAGAAATACTACTGCTGGGATTGCACCCTAAGAATCCTGAAATACCAATTCAAATGAATGTATGCATCCCAATGTTCATAGCAGCACAATTTACAATAGCCAAGTGCTGGAAGCAACCCTAATGCCCCCCACTCATGAGTGGATAAAAAAATCTGTGGTACATTTACACAATGAAATACTACGCAGCCTAAAGAAAGGAGGAACTCCTACCCTTTGCGATAGCATGGATGGCTCTAGAAAGCATTATGCTAAGTGAAATAAGCTGGGCAGTAAAAGAAAAATACCATATGATCTGATTTATAAGTGGAACCTAGTGAACAAAACAATCTAGCAAGCAAAATATAACCAGAGACTTTGTAATAAAGAACAAACTGACAGTAACCAGAGGGGAAGAGGGAGAGGGATAATGGTGGAATATAGGGGGAAGGCCATCAAGGAACATGTGTAAATGGCAAGTGGACAAAGCCAAAAGGGGTAGGTTTGAAGGTGAGAGGTAGGGTTTTGTGGGGTGGTGGGGTAAAAATGGAGACAACTGTTCTTGAACAACAATAACAAAATTTAAAAGGTGAATTAATGTAGACTTCTATTTTTCAAATTTTATGAATCTCTTGTGGTATCCTGATGAAATACAGATTCTTTTTTTTATCCCTACATGTACTATTTTTCTTCCTGATTTATTATTTTTTTAAATACTTTATTGTTGTTCAATTACAGTTGTCTGCATCCTCTCCCCTCCCCTCCCCCTCCCCCTCCAACCCCACTTTCCTCCCCCGCCTCCCTCCTCCCCCTTGGCTCTGTCCATGTGTCCTCCATAGTGGCTCCTGTAAACCCTTCTCCCCATTGTCCCCTCCCCCCTGGCCACTGTCAGACTGTTCTCACTTTCAACGTCTCTGGTTATGTTTTGCTTGCTTTCTGCTTTTGTTGATTATGTTCCAGTTAAAGGTGAGATCAGATTCTGATTCAATAGGTCAGAGTTGAAATATAAAAATCTGGATTTTTAGGAAGTTTGCAGATGATTCTAATGTTGTTAGTATGTGAACCAAATATTTGACTATCAAGAGTGTGTGTGGATAATTCCATCTTGAAAACACTGATGTGGTAATGTGGATATCAAGTAAAACATTAATGGGGCTTGGAGAGAAAATGTTTACATACATAAAATCACACAGAAGTCCTTAAACATTTAGACATTTTATTTTACAACCCTTATGCTTTTCTTTTTTTTTTTAATTACTTTATTGTTGTTCAATTACAGTTATTTGCATCCTCTCCCCTTATGCTTTTCTATAACGCCAAAAATAAAGAATAAAGTTTTTCACAGAGAACATATTTCTAACTTGGATATCACTCAGGACTCTATAGCTTGCATGAAATGACTCAGTGATGCTTCTCTTAATCCTTAATGAGGCTGTTTTAAAAATGACATATAAACTTGGACTTCCCCAGAGGGTAATGAGACATTTGTTACATAGACAGGGGCCTCTAAGTCACATTTTTAAAAAAAATTGTTGTTCAAGTACAATTTTCTGCCTTTTCCTCCCATCCCTCCCCTGCCCTCCCCCCTTGTCATTGTCCATGTGCCCATTATAATTGTTCCTGTAAAACCTTCGCCCTTTCCCCCCATTATCCCCTCCCTTCTACCCTCTGGTCACTGTCAGCCTGTTCTCAATTTCAGCGTCTTTGGTTATATTTTGCTTGCTTTTTCATTTTGTTGATTAGGTTTCAGTTAAAGGTGAGATCATATGGTATTTGTCTTTCACTTCTTGGCTTATTTCACTTAGCACAGTGCTCTCCAATTCCATCCATGCTCTCGCAAAGGGTAGGAGTTCCTTCTTTCTTTCTGCTGCATAGAATTCCATTGTGTAAATGTACCATAGTTTTTTGATCCATTCATATACTGATGGGCACTTAGGTTGCTTCCAGCACTTGTAAGCCACATTTTTTGGCATTAGGATAGAAAGGACAAAGTAGTTGTCCAGTGACCTATTATAAATATATGAAATTTGTCCACCTTAAAGCCAACATATTTACATTTGTATCATATGCAAAATTTTAGACAAATTATATAAGAAACTGTATTCTCCTCAGCACTGAAGATCCTTTCTTATAATAATAACTAGCACTTGTATAACATTTAGCAATTTACAAATTGTTTCACATATATTATCATATTCCATACACAGCAAACCTATGAGGTAGGTAGAGTATTAGCCCCATTTTCGCAATAGAAAAGAAGCTCAGATAAGTCCAATGACTCATTAAAAGGTACAATTTACAGTCAGGTGACAGTTATAAATCCAGTGTAGTTTCTGTCATACATCTAAGATTGTGTCATAAAGTAAAGGAAGGTGAACTCCTGATTACCACTCATCTTGGTGGCATGTTCAAGCATTCTCATCAAATAGAAGGAATTTACATGGGTCATAGAGTAAAAAGGTAAACTGAGAAACATGCTATCTGCATAAGCATTACATTACTTATTTCACCCCACCTACTACTAGGGTCATCAAGTGTATGAATGCTGTCTTTCTTGTCAATTTCTGTGTTATTTCCAGTCTTTTTTAAAAGATTTTATTTATTTATTTTCAGAGAGAGGAGAAGGGAGGGAGAAAGAGCAATGTATGGTTGCCTCTCACATGGCCCTCATGGGGACCTGGCCCGCAACCCAGGCCTGTGCCCCGACTGGGAATCGAACCGGGACCCTCTGGTTCCCAGCCCGCACTCAATCCACTGAGCTACACCAACCAGGCTATTTCCAGTCTTTAAAACACCTTTTTACACACAGAAGTGATTACTTTGACTACCTGTCTACAAACTGAGCCCCACCCCAATTTCAATGTTGAACTTAATCGAGAAATATATAGGAAACTCTAAATACTGTTGTGATTCAATATCTGGACATACAGATTCTATTTCATATTTGATTGTGTCCCAGTTCATCTCTACTACCTTTTATCCAACTAGTTATTTAGGTCATGATCAACTGCCTAGTCATCTAGGCCCTCTAGGACTCATAAGCAGCTTTATTCTTTCAAGCAGTGTTCCTACCATCCTTCCAGAGAATAGAATCCTACCTGACTCAGAGTACAATATTCTGCTGTCAAAATTCCTGAGTGATGATGCCTGCCTAGACAACTGAGTACTAAACTGCTATATACAATGGATTTCTGATCATCATGTCCCATTTACATTTCTGGATAAGCTTTCATTATTATTAAACCATTGATTCTGAGTGCTGGTCTGTATCTTCTATTTGTTTGTTTGAATCATGCTTTCCTAAACTATGTCTTACCTACAAAGTCTTATACCATTACTTGGACTTGAGGCAGAGTCATTACATACAGTTGTTGTATTGGGCATACTATTCCAGAGAATAAGAATGAGAGAGAATGGATAATAAATCAAGGAAGCAGGGAAAGTGAGTTCAAAGATGTCTTACTGAGCTGGCCTCAACTAAGTAAGACTCTTCACTTAATTATGTTAAACATTTTTAAAGAAGTTGTATAAACTCAATCCTAGTCATGGGTGGAAACAGAGTGTGAATTTAGTCACCATCTTCTATCTTCCAATTAACAAAAGTTCACACATTCTTCACCTCAGTTCTTCATTCTTACAGTTTGTAAACATGTAGATATCAGGGATGGTCTTATAGTAGTATTCACTAGTAAATATAAGCACAGGAGTTCTAAGGCATGCAGTGGGGACCTGAATTGAGGTATTGTCAGATTGCACCTGCATGAAGTATTTGAAACCCACACAGTTGATCATCATAGTGATAGCTGGAATAATGTACACGTGAAGCCAAGATGTACAAAACAGATATCTAATATATCCCAATACTTAAGGATGGTCTTTTCTCCCTGTGTCAGAGCCACCCTAATGACTATTATTCAAAGTCTTGTCCTTTTGTCCTGGCTAGGTGGCTCATTCACTTGAAGCATTATTCCATACACCAAAGTGTTGTGGGTTTGATTGCTGACCAGGGTACATACCTAGGTTGTGGGTTTAATCCTCATTCTTTTGTTGCTACATCTGTCATCTTTAATTAGCCTATGTCTAGCCATCAATTCTCTGTACATTATGGCAGTGGCTGGTTACAAACGACAATAGGAAAACCATAATGGGAAAATATTTCAACACAGGAAAACAGTATTTTAAAAAGCAGTTGGAAACAAAAACTCAGGTTCTGCCTGGTGAGATAGACCACTTTTTTGGATAGGCTCTACTTTTTTAATCAAGGAGGTGCCTGATAACCAAAAACAAATGATCCACTTCTCAAGCTTAAATGGCTTCAAGGATTAGAGAACTACAGAAAAATATTTCTCAAAGACCAGTACATAAAATGGTGCTGGTGCTGGTAAAGTGTTTACCAGTTTATGTTGAAATGAAATGAAAGTTAAGTGCTGAGTTGTTCATAGTTAAAGTCAATTTCAGAGTGTTCTAAGCTAATTTACTGAAGCATTGTTTGTAACAACAAAAGGTTAGAAATAATCAAAATGCCCATGAACAAGCAACTGTTAAACAAATTGGTAAGTCTGTACAATTGACTATTAAGCAGACAAAAGAATCAGAAAGCTCTTTATGCACTGACTTGAAATGCTTTTCAAGATATCTTTTTTTAGAAAAAAACGAATATACACAATGCTCTCCAATCACATTTACTTGCTTGTTGGCACATAGAATATGCCTGGAAGGATGTCCAAGGAAGGGATAATAGTGGCTGCCTTCAGAGAGGGAAACTGAGTGATGAGGGGTCAGGGGTAAGTGGGAACATTTTATTAGCTGTACTTCTGTACATTTTGAATTTTGAACAATGACTGTTCCTTGCCTAAATTTATTTTTTACCTTGAAGTAGTCTTATAATGAAATAATAGGGTTTATAAATTGTGGGTAATTAGTTGTTTTGTTTTTAATATATCCTTTCTTTTTTTTTTAAGATTTTATTTATTTATTTTCAGAGAGAGGAGAAGGGAGGGAGGAAGAACAATGTATGGTTGCCTCTCACATGGCCCTCACTGGGGACCTGGCCCGCAACCCAGGCATGTGCCCGGACTGGGAATCGAACCGGGACCCTCTGGTTCCCAACCCACGCTCAGTCCACTGAGCTACACCAGCCGGGCAATATATCCTTTCTTACTAAATAATAAGTTGGCAACACTATGTCAAGCTCACTTAAAAAATTATATACTTGTATGAAATCCAAAATTTTGGGAATTACTTTCCTTAGACCCACTTGGGGATTCGAAAATTGATCTTTTTTTTTTTTGTACTTCCCTCTTACCTTGTGTCTCAGTTCTAGAATTATGTCTCTGACTTGGACATTTGCTTAGTAGCCCACTCTTTCTAGGACACAGAACTTGCTGTACTTTTGTCAGGATCTTTTATTATCATCACCACTATCCTATCCCTAAAATGAAATACTATCATTGGGGTCCTTCTGCCTCCTGATGAACTTCCCTAGTTTACAAAACTTAAATGTTTTTTTAAAATTATTTTATTGTTGTTCAATTACAGTTGTCCGCATTTACCCTCCCCTCACCCCATCCCAGGCAAACCCACTTCCCTCCCTTGCTTCCACCCTCCCCCTTGGTTTTGTCCATGTGTCCTTTATAGCAGTTCCTGAATACCCTTGTCCCCCTTCTCCCCTTCCCCCTCCCCTCTGGTTACTGCCAGAATGTTCTAAACTTAATTGTCTCTGGTTCTATTTTGTTTCTCTGGTTGTATTTTTCTTGCTTACCTCACAAGCGTCTTGGCTGTGACTGATCTGAATTCCTTGGTAGCTGATCTGGCCTCGGTGCCTTCGCTCCTTAGTCCTCATATGAAACTTTAACATTTCATATAGTAGAGGCTGCATGATGATGTACTCCTTGAACTTGACCTTATCTGAGAAGCACTTTATCTGCCCTTCCATTCTAAATGAAAGTTTTGCTGGATAGATTATTCTTGGTTGTAGGCCCTTGCTTTTCATGATTTGAACTATCTCTCTCCAGCCCCTTCTTGCTTGGAAGGTCTCCTTTGAGAAATCCGCTGACAGTCTTATGGGGATTCCTTTGTAGGTAACTGTCTCTTTTTCTCTTGCTGCTTGTAAGATTCTTTCCTTATTCTTGACCTTGGGTAACGTAATTATGATGTGCCTTGGTGTGTTCCTCTTTGGGTCCCGCTTCTTTGGGGTTCTCTGAGCTTCTTGGATTTCCAGGAAGCCTATTTCCTTTGCCATATCTGCAGAGTTTTCCTTCATTATCTGTTCAAAAATACGTTCCAATTCTTGGTCTTCCTCTTGTCCTTCTGGCAGCCCTATGATCCAGATATTGGGTCATTTACAAATGTCTCTGAGGTTCCTGAGACCCTCCTCATTTTTTTGAATTCTTGTTTCTTCCTTCTAGTCCACCCCATTGGTTTGAGATCCAACTTCCTTTTTTTCCCTGTTGGTTCCCTGTAAATCTTCCTCCATTATCCTTATCATATTCTTCATCTGTTCAATTATTTGCATCCACCTATCTTCCAGTTTTGTTAGCATTTTGATTACAAGCATTTTAAACTGCCCAACTGATAGGTTGACTATGTCGTCATCCGTTAGTTGTAATTTGTTCTGATCTTTCATTTTGGCCATTTTCATTCTTTTTATCTCGGTCCACTTGTCTGCTCGCAGGTGCCAGCAACCTGGGTTGCTTTTGGGTGAGGTTGCCTCTGGGGGCGGGGCCTGGGAGGAAGCAATGGCGACCTCTGATCACCGCGGGCTCCTGTCACTCCTCCGCTCCCCAGTTCCCCACCGCCTTTTCCGCCAGACTCGGTTCTGCTGGCTCAGCCCTGGCCTCTCTCCGGCAGCGTGGCTGGCTTGCGGGATTCACCCGTTGTTCGGGGCCACGCCCTGTTCAGGCACTGGCGGCGTGAGTCCCTCCCTGAGAGCTGCCTCTCACTCTGCTCCTCCGCCCGGTTCTGCCCCGCTTACCGGCCTGGATGTTCGTCTTCTCCTACCTCCTGGGTGTCTGACTTCCCTTCAGTTCGATTCTGTCCGTTCTGGTTGTTTAATTTTTTGCTACTGCGTTTGTTGTTTAGACACTCTGGATGTGCGGGCGGCGAGTGCGTGCACCTACGCTGCCATCTTGGCGGAAGTCTGAAACTTAAATGTTTTTTATAAATATTACTTATGCTCACTTTTTTATTTGATAAATACTTTAATTTTCAATTATGGTTGTCAGACAATATTTTATTAGTTTTAGGTGTACAACACAGTGACTAAACATTTATAGAACTTATGAAATGGTTACCTGATAAGTCTAGTGCCCATTTGATGAAAAAACTGATATTTATTCTTACATTTTTCTTTATTCTTTTGTAAGTGCCTTGAGGCTATACCTGATAACTCATGTTGAATCACTTTGATGTCAAGTGTTTGCCTGGACAACTTCTCTTAAAATATCATGTTATGCTTGTCATACTGGAAGTGTTCCCATGGGTCTTCTAGGTGGGACTATCAGCTCTTCTTTACATCAAATAGGTCCAAATTGAGATTTCTGTGACAGAGATTGCTAGGTATCTACCTCATCATCCATTCTCACAATCTTTCTTCTTTGGTAATAAATCACTTAATTTTATTCAAGTGGAAACACATCTAGCTAAAAAAAAACCAAACAAAACTATTTCCCAATTTCTCTTGGAGCAAGATGTGTCCAGGTGACTGACTTATTATCAATGAACTATAAGTAAAAATGTCATGGGAAATTTCTAGAAGGTCCTAAAAAGAAACAAATGAGCCCCCTTATGTTTTCTTCCTCCATACTGATGTTTAGAATATAAATGTAATTCTGGAGCTCTACCAAATTTCTTGCTTTGTGACAATGAGGGCAAAATGGTTAGTTGGAAGGAATGTGAGTCCCTGAATACTGTAGAACTACTATACCTGTTTTGGACTTCTCATTTTTAGTTAACTATTATGTGAGGTACAGAAATATTATCCATCATATTTAAACAAGTATATATTAAGTTTTATTTCCATTGAAGCTGAAACTGATTATGGCTGATACATGGTCACTGCCAGTTTGCTGTAACTCTTTGAAGATAACTAAGTCATGCACCACAATAATCCAGCACTCAACATGCCTCACTAATGATACTTGTTTATATATGTAGGGGGACATAGATATCCACAGAATTTTCAGCCCTACCCATAATGTTCCTTTCTTTAATGCCTACAAAACAATTTATTATTATTCATTGTATACTTGGTGACTATTGATATATGATTGATTTCATTTTTCACCACAAACCATGAGGGAAGAGAACATACCATGGCATGGGTGAAACATGGCTTCTCCAAGACAACCTGAGCAGAAGTTGTTGGTCGGAGCAAGTTCAAACTCACAAACACCAGCACAAATGATTATTTAGATCAATAACTGCGAAAACTCTATTTACAGCTCAGATATATTTTCTGAGCTCCAGTCACATATGTTCACAGAGCATGGATATATATCTACCTCAAAGTTCCAGGCAACCCAGATCAATACATTCCAAAATAGAAAGCTCATCTTCCCCCTAAAATCTCCCCTTCTTCTTATGTTCTGAATTTTATCGAATGGTATCATCATCCACCTGAAAGACATTCTCTAACCCTCATCCACATTCATTACAACCTCCAATTATCTCTGAAGCCTTGCCTATTCTACTTCTGTGAGAAATCTCAAGTCCATCCACCGAATCTCCCTTAACTATAGCAGTCATCATTACTTGCTTTGTCTCTTGCAGTAATGCAAGACATAATCACTTTAGCAATCCACTCCAATCTAGGCCCCACACTATGGTATAATTCATCTTTCAGAGGTATGTCAGAGAATGTCACTCTTGTTTAAAAATCCTCAATGATGTCCGGTCATGTGAAGATAAAAAAGGTCAACTCTTAAGTGTGATATTTAAGACCTAAGATTTGGACCCATCCCACAGGGTTGTCCTGACTTGCTATTCTAACCATCTAAACGTCTAACCATTATTATAAATACTTCATTCATTTCCATTTCTGTATACAGGATTAATATGGTTTCTGCAAATGTATGCATTCCTATCTAGTGAACTATCCAACCCTGGAACCCAGAAAGAAAATCTCCTCTAGTGTGAGCCTTTTTCAACTATCCTTTATTAATAGGCCTAGAGAATACATTCCTTCTTCATCAGTGTCCCCACATACAAGTTTACACATGTGTATTTTGTACATCCCTTATACATTGCACATGACTGTACAATGTAGCAATGTTTCCATGTGGATTCAGGTATTAAAAAAGAGGAAAGAATGGCATCCATATGGGGCAGCATTAGTGCATACCCATGGCACTGTGTGAACTTCCCCAGACACTCCCATGGAAATGAGGCCTTCAGAGATCTGCATAACAGGTTGCAATCCACATAACAGGTTGCAACAATAAGAAGTCTAACTCTACACACTCATTTTCTACTCTACTAACTCAAGGGCCTCTTTATTCACCCAAAGCACCAACAGCCATTTTACCTCCTCTCTAAGTTAGGTATCACCCAGACCTTCAGCCAAGAATTTCTGGAGGCCCAGGCCCTTCTACCCCAGTGTCCCTCTAAACCAGTGGCAGCTTTGTCTCCTGAGAGATAAGATGTATCTGAGCAGCTAGACCTGTCACCATAGGTGACCCATCCCGGCCACTAAAGATGCTGTTCATTTTGCTCAGCCTGAATAGTCTCATATAGTTTGAAGCTAATCAAGGTCAAGAATAAAAGCTGTGGTACATTTACACAATGAAATACTACTTGGCCATAAAAAAGAATGAAATTTTACCCTTTGTGACAGCATGGATGGACCTGGAGAACATGATGCTAAGTGAAATAAGCCAGTTAGAGAAACACAAGTAACACATGATTTTACTCTTATGTGGAATCTAATGAGCAGAATAAAGTAACAGATGAAATAGAAACAGACTCATAGATAGAGAACAAATTTATAGCTGTTGGAAGGGAAGGAAATCGCAGGGCTTGGTGAAAAAGGTGAAGGATTAATACAAAAATCTCATGGACACAGACATCAGTAGAGTGATTACCAGAGAGGGGGGGGTGTGGGGTAGGTAGAATAGGGTATAGGGGGAATAAATGGTAACGTAAGAGGACTTGATTTGGGTTGGTGAACACACAATACAATATACAGATGATGTATTATATAGAATTGTACACCCAAAACCTATATAATTTTATCAACCAGTGTCACCATAATAAATTCAATTAAAAATAAGTAAAAAAGAATAAATTCAAAACTAAATTTAAGATGTCAGAATAAATATTTGTAGCTTCCTACTTTTATTTTCTTTCTTTTTAGAAAATATAGAATCTTTGTCTGGCTACACTCCCACTCTAAATACAAGCCCAGAGAGTAGAAAAAAATGCAGAAATATTGCCCTGTTTCTGCACAGTTAAGAAATGGAGAATTCAATATGTGTTTACAATGATAGCATTGTTAAAATAGCACATGCTATGTTGCCAAATGAAGGATAACAGAGACATAAACACTGTCCTTAAAAAGATTCTTTTAGAGGAAAAGTATGATTTAAATCATTTGCTGAAGTACTGTTTGAACAGATGGTGTGATTAACAGCCAACATGTATAAGTCATCTCGGAAGCTTATGTAAAAGTAAACAAGTGGAACGGGAAAAAATCACTTTATTCCCTTCAAAGAGTTTTTCATTCATTTTACTAGGGAAATTGGAAAGGCTGTGTTTTGAAGGCTGCGTTTCCTTGGAGAATGTTAGAGTAAGCCGGGAGAAGAGTCTCTTTAGAGCAAAACCACATAGAGGATGGGTTGAGCTCTGAATTCACCTCCTGAAGGATGAGATGGGTCTGAGAAGCCA
>PVJI01024884.1:0-21260 GCA_004026765.1 Micronycteris hirsuta | reverse complement strand
TATATTTCAGAAGGAATGTGTATAAAAGCACAAAAAAACAGCACTGCCCCCCTTTCCCAGGCCCTTCAGAAACAACCACCTTCCAGCAGCCTCCACCTCCTCCCACGTTACCAACGTCAAACTGTGTGAACAAAACGCAGCTCTCCAACCACCCAGGAAAGTGCACCCTCCCCAAACCCACAGGGCGAGCCCTGAGTGCTGACCACTCCACCAGGCACCGGGCTGAGCCCGGGACGAATCTGGCCCTCGGCGCACACCTTCATTTTCCCCACATCCTTCATTTCATCCTTAGCTCCTCTCCAAGGGCCAAGGAAGAGGCAGAGAGCGCCCCCCACCCCGCCCCGGGGAAAGAGCAGCCCCGAGCAGGGACCCAGGGGTCTGAGTCCAGTCCCACTCAGTCCCAACAGCCTGCCTCCCCACCCTCCTTGCTGTCCCCCCTCCACCAAGCCCTGGGCTGAGAGACACCAGCTGATGTGGTGGAGAACTTCGCCTGCCAATCCACACCCGAGATCATGTCTCCAGGCCCCTCTTTCTGTAAAAGTGTTTCTAGAACATGAAATGTTGCCAAGTCTATTACCACAAACCAGAAGGTGCAGGTGCTCTTGACAAACGCCGTCCCTTCGAAAGCAGCTGTGGACAGCCAGTTACCACTTTCCTGCTTGGAACTGTCACCTCTGCCTGAGCTGAGCCCTTGGGCTGTCCCTGAGCCCAAGCAGACACGTCTAGCTTCCAAAGCAATGCACAGGTGCAAGGAATAAGCTCAACGCCCTGAAAGGAACAGTAGGTTTGGGGCTTTTCCTAATATAATGCTCAAATATCTTCTCAAAATCGGAACATGCGCCTTTCTTACCACGCTGTACCCAAGCCACACACAATGAGTCACGCACAATCCAAAGCCTCAGGAAGCCGCGGCCCAGCTGAGGATCGCGGTAAATGGTGACCGTTCGTGGTTTAATGACAAATGTAACAATCCGTCAATGCAAACTTGCAAAAGAGTGTAAGACAGACACTTGCCCAAGAGTTTCACAGGGCACAGTGTTTAACAGCAGAAAAGGTAGACAGGAACTAAATGTCCATGAAAAGAGAGCGGATTAATGAGTCCTAGTCGTTCATACAAAAGAACGCCAGAATTCTACAGGGAAATCCGCTATGGAAACACCTCCAAGAAATATCTCTTACAAATTAAAGAAGAAAAAAGATGCAGAACATTGTGTATATATGATCCCATCTATGTACTTTTAACAAAGTATCTGGGCGTATAAATTTTTTTTTAAATTCAGAGCACCGCAAAAGAAACACCCGTAGCTCCCTTGTAGAGAGAACCTAAGGGTGGGAGGTGGTGGGGTGGGAGAGTCCCTCCCGTTCCATTTTTCACCTCCTTAAACCATATACATACATTCGTTTTGTTCAAAAGATTAAAATCGTCAAGTTCATTATCCATCATCTATGACAACAGGCAGCAAGGCCAACATCAATGAAATCCTCAGATAATTTAAGAAGGCCATTTCACTTGGTATTTACCCCTTTACAATAAAGCTTCAAACAACTGAATTCAAGTTCTCCATCTTCGTCACCCCCGCCAACCGCCCCCCTTCAACCTGTCCTTAAAGCAAAACTAGTGATCTATGAAGTAGCCAAATGTGAGGCCAAAAGGAAGAGAAACATGGGCTCTGAATAATTCACACCTGGATAGTCAGGTCTTCCAGGAGCAAGAGCCACAGTCCGCACCAGCTCTGCCTTGGATGGAGTTCAAGTTCTTCCCTAACAGAGGTAAGGACTGGAGGACAGAGGTCCTGGGCATTCTGCCTTCCAGCCATGGTCCTGGGGCAAGAGTGGCTGTAGGTGGACTCAATAAACAGCTGCTAAACAAACTATACAAACAACTAGACAGAACAACAGATGTCAACTGAAGGCCGCTGCCATTTATTCAGCACCAACAGAAGTCCCCAGTGTGGGGGTGCCGTGAGGGGAGAGGCTTGATTCAGTGAAAACAGCTCAACGGTGAAACAGCACAGCTGTGACGCGTCCCTGGCGAGGAGGCCCAGGTGTTGCAGCTCAGCTCACGTGTTGCAGATCACGCTACAACCGTGAGGCAGCTCCCGCCAAGGAAACACAGTCCTCCATGGAAACGGCAGGTGCACTTGCAGAGGCAGAGGTGAACCTGGCTTCTACAGAAAGAGAGTTCCCACCCCCATTCCCTGATTGGTCCATTTCTATGCAAATGAGAACCTCACACTATGGTTGGTCCAAAAAGCACCATCCTGATTGGCCAGGAGAGAGCTGCTCTGATTAGTGATGAAGATGCACAGGATAAAGCTGCACGGCTCCAGTTGGGCGGGGGCAGTCTCAGTCCTATGGGTTGAATTTTGATCCCAGGCACCCTCTTATCATGGTTGACTGGGACAGCGGGGGCACGGTGTGGGAGGCTTGGCCGCCTGGAATGCAGGGAGTGTGAGGGACCTCTGCCAGCCATGGCTGCCAGACTCTGGTTTTGAACTTGAGCCCACCTGACCACAAGGAGTCCTTTCTGGTAGGAATCTTCTTCTCCGGGTCAACAAGGGATAAATGTTTTATATATATTACATGAAATTGGACATGCACAGCCTCCCGTGTGATGGAGTAGCTACTGAAAAGAACACTAATGAATTAACACAGATACATCCCAACTTAAAAATAGATCCTATTTCCAATGTCTGTATCTAAATTACTGATTTAGAATCTGGGACCCATTTCTCACAGAAATAACCATATAAATGTTGGCTGAATTCCCTGGCGAGGCAACAGATTTCCATTCAGCTCATAAAATAAATGAACTCCCAGTCTGCCCTTGAGTTCGGCTGGCTCAGAGCTGCGTGCTGAAGAGTCTGCGCTCTCCCCCCGCCCACCACCGAGCAGAAGAGAAATGACCGTGCATCAGGGATGGGGCCTGGGCAGACCCCTGGAGCACTCAGGACACCCACGTCACTTCGATTCTGCCATCCGTCACCCTCCAGAGCTCACATGCCTGTCCCGGGCGGCCTCTCCCACTGCCCCCCGCTGGCACAAAGCAGCAGGTGTTAGGCTTGGGCACAGCCAAAGGTGCCCGGCTGGGGAGGGAGAGTTTGCTCTCTCCTGCTCTGCCTTCCCAGCCCACTGCGTGTAACCAAATCCACCCCAGAGATAAACGTAGGTGCAATCACACCCTGGCATGACTAGGAAAATAAAAGACGTGACTTTAGTTGGAGACCCCAGCACCTGGGTTATGCCTGCGACAGAACTCGGGGATGAGGAGAAGCTGGGCCTGCAGGCCACCTGTTCTGACCCGGTTTCCAGGCTCCAGAGAAGGCCCCCACCCACGTCTATTTTAGGTTGCCTGCCTTCTAAGCTAACAGATCTTTCATTGGGGAAGGTATGGGGCAAGGCAGGGGTGGGGGGAGTTAAGGCTCTGTGTTTAAAAATTAGCCTACAGAGGCAAACAGAATTCTTCCCAGGGAGTTCACAAAGTTGCCAGTGATTGCGCAAAGGGAATGCTTAAAGACAAAGGCCATGCCATGTGACAGGAAGCAGGAGGTTCTCGCAAAACGGAAGGACTGTGAGCCTGAATTCAATACGGTATCCAGGGCTGGATCCTGGAACAGAAAAAGATGTTAGTAGGAAAACTGGGGAAACTCAAATAAAGCCAAAGTCTAATTACTGGGACTACATCAATGTGGCTTTCTCTTTTAGCAAATGTCCCACGGCAACAGAAAATGTTAAAGTTGTGTGAACTGAGTGAGAGGCACACAGGAACTCTGTGATTAGCTTGGCAACTTTTCCATAAATCTAAAGTTATTCCAAAATGCGAAGCAGATCACCAACACAGCGTGCCCTCAGAACAAAGCGAACAACAGACGTAAGGCCGCTGAGAGCGGATGTGGGTGGTGGAGCCGGGGGTGCGGGTCGCACGGGGCCTGCAGGCCACGGTGCAGGGCCACGGCCTCCGTCCTGAGGCTGACAGAAGCCATGGTCACCAAGAGCTGCCGTCAGCAGCCTCCCCAGCCTGCCTCGGGCACCTGGGGCTCTGGTGTGCCGATGAATGAACCCGCAAAGGCAGAGAGGGCTCAGCACGGTGCCCACTGCCAGCCGACTGCCAGCCCTGCAGGAGGCCAAGCTGGAAGTTAGCAGCCCGGTGTCGGCTGTGAGGGTGCGCAAGGCTCTGGGAAGCAGTGGTGGGTTCCAAGGCCCTCACCTAAGGCCACTAACACCCAGGTCATACCCTGTCCCATCTCTGAGGCTGAGGAGACACAGAGACTTTTGGTCCCCAGGTGACTTCCCAGCCACCAGATGGGAGGAGTTTGAGGGGCGGCAGCCAGGTGACCTCCCTGACTTTTTTAACTGTGATGCCACATAAACACTGAGGCTTGGCAGGACATTTTGGCTAAATTTATAGTGAAGTCCTGTTCTTCTCTGACATTTAAGAATAAGGATCTATAATTTAAACTTCAGTCTCTGTATACCAGTAAATCATGCCAGCTTCTTGGGAGTTCCAGAATCAGGTCAATCTCAGAAATGGCAGGAAGAGAACTTTACGGGGATCTCTGAACACAGAGAAGCAAGTGTGCCCGATCATCAAGCCCTTCCTGGAGACCAAGTCAAGAAAGGTCAGCTCCGACCAGCCACCCACAGCCATGGGTTTTGGGCTCACAGTAGCTTTCAGATAAGGAAATGTTACAGGAAAAGCTAGATGTCCAGCTTTTTGTGTGAAAAATCGTTCGGTCAAAATTAACTTTAGATAGTAAATCAGAATAAAAGTCATTTATTCAATATTCAAGCCAAAGGAACTGCAGCTTGGGAGATGCAGATGCAGGCAGCCACCCAGCCACACTCCAGAGAGAACAAAGAAAGGCAGGTTCATAAAGGCAAAACCACACGTGTAATTCTTTCATGCAAATAAAGGATCCTGGCTGGGCCCGCAGGGATTGGTTTGCTCCAATATGCAAATGAGAGGGTGAAAACTTCAAGGAGGAAATCAAGTCCATGTGCGTCCCTGCATCGACCACAGCTGTTCTAGGCTGTGTCTGATGCACCTTCAGCAGAGTTTATAGGCAGCTTTGGGGACTTGCTGGAGGCCCTGAGCAGTGAATTATGAGCGCCACACCTGTTTCTTTGGGAATATCTCCACTTTCCAGTTATCATTCCCCAGTGAGAACGCAACATGTCAACTCTGACGTTTGAAAATCAGAGATTATGTTGGCTGGAGGGATCAGGCTAGGCTTCCGGGAGAAGGCTGTGTCTGGAATGCGATGGGAACCACAGGGAGACAGGCTGTTCCCAGAGCGGGTAACGGCGTGACTGCAAGCAGAGGCAGGTACTAGCAGGGAAACTCTGAGCATTCGGTTTGGTTGGCAAATTACTGACCTAAAGGACCATGCCCGCTGCTCACCACCGTGTCCTCACTCCTCAGTCAGGTGGCGTTCCTCCCCGGGTCTTTCCACTCAAGCACCCAGCCTGCGGCGGCTGTCCCAACCAGCGGGAGGCTGCGGGAACTAAACCTGCCTGCCAAGCTTGCTGTTTGATCACTTCTAGAGTCCATGGAAGTATCCACTTGGATCCAAGCCGTTCCCTGGAAGGGTAGCATCGGCAACCCAGCATCGACAGCAACCGCACCCTCCTGTGGACCCGTGAAAAGTCCCAGAACTCGCTCCTCAAAGCACATCTCATTGGCCAACTTCCCCACCCACGCCCACGTCTAAATACACAAACACGGAGGAAGGCGGGTCCCACTCCTTTCTCCTGAGGACACACTGGGCAGGAAGGAGTCACCGAGCCAGAGGAGGGGGGGCTGGCTTCCCCTTTCACACGGGGGGGGGGGGCGAACAGGAGCCCACTGGAGGAGGACATGACTGCAGAGCACAGACAAAATGGGTGTTGAGTTGACAAAGGCTGGGGTAGGGTAGGGACAGCATTGGAAGGCAGGTTAGGGAGCAGGCAAAGGGGAGGAAAGGGAGGCCCAGGAACCCATCCCAGTTGAGGTGTGCGCCCTCTGCTGGCTGGGCACGCATCCTGTGGCAAGGCAACACACTAAAGCAGCGGTCCCCAACCTTTTTGGCACCAGGGACCTGTTTTTCATGGAGACAGGAGGCAGAGCTCAGGTAAGCTTCGCTGGCGGCCTGGTACCAGTCCACAGCCCGGGGGTCGGGGACCCCTGCCCTAAAGGACTAATGGCACGGGCAGACACAAGCACCTTTTGGATTTCGATCCCTCAGCGAGAGAGCAGACATGAGTCAGCTGATTTCAAAAGCTCTTCACAAAATGCCCCTCATCCCAAGCAGGTGGGATTGCCTCCACAGGCTTCTCTCTCGCCCCTGCCTCTAGGAAGGGTTCCCGTCTTACACGCTAGTACCGTCAGGTGCCCATGACACAGAGTAAGGCTAGCAGCCGCCACGCAAAGACATTTACTATTTGACAAGCCTTCGCACGCACACGGGCTCTCTGAGAGCACGTGTCTCCTGCCAGGCAGGCACAACAGCCCCAGTGCGACAAATGAACTCCAGGAGGCCAAGCGACGTGACCGAAAAGAGAATGCTGGAATCAGTTGAAAACACGGTTTTCAACGTTGCCCGTTTCTCTCCACATTATACCACCTCCAAAAACTCAGGGAGCCCCCAGGTCGTGAACCCCACCTCCCTGCGAAGGAAGGGTCCAATCTGCACATCTCTGCACCGGGTCTCCACGCCCAGGAGAGAGAGGAAAGGCAGGCGGCTGGGGGAGCCCTGCCCGGCCCTCCCGAGAGACTCCCCGGCCCGAGTCCCTCCACCGTGCAGGCCCAGACAGGCAACAGAACACTCTGGAGACAAGGCCCAGGACTTCCAGGACACTGCCGACCACAAACGGCCAGCAAATGCTCACTCACACGCTCCAGGGAGGACAGATGGCCTGCCGCCAGGCTTGGTGGCATTCTGGTCAAAGCTGGGGCGGAGCCTCGGTCTGGGCTTCCATGCTTTCACTGGAGCAAACATGACAAAGCCCGGACAACGTAATTACAATTGTCGATCGTCCTGAAATAAATTAAATGTGGAAGCACTCTGTCCCGAGCACGGTGCCAGGGCTGGGGGCATTTTGGCTAACGGAAGAGGGCAAAGCGTTTGCCCCCTGTGATGCTTAGATGTTGGAGAGTAAATCCCATCACACTGTGAAAGTAACAGAGGGAGCAGGGAGGGAACTACTGGTCAGAGCGGGGCGGGGGCTGGAAGGGGAACTGGGTTGGGATTTTAAAGATTTTTATTTATTTATATTTTTAGACAGAAGGGAAAGGAGGGAGGAAGGGAGGGAGAAAAACATCGATGTGCAAGAGAAACACCGATTGGTTGCCTCTCGCACACCCCCAACTGGGGACCTGGCGTGCAACCCAGGCATGTGCCCTGACTGGGAATTGAACTGGCAACTTTTCAGTTTACAAGCTGGCGCTCAATCCACTGAGCTGGAGCTTTATACAGGGTGGTCAAGATCAGCTCGTGGAGAGGCTGACAATTGAGCGGCCTCACAGAGGAAAGATAACCAGGGAAGTTACTTGCCATCCAGAGCTAGCTAAGTCGGGTGGCCACCAGCCTGACCCAGGCACTTCTACAGTCACGTAAGCCCAAAGAGAGCACAGCCATTGGAGCGGCAAGGCTGGGCCCACGGCCACTGCCCTCCTGACACACACACCTGACAAACCACGGCCGCTGCCCTCCTGACACACACTCCTGACAAACCCGGCTCCCACCTGGAGCCGGGTTTTCCCCCCTTCAGAGCAGAGTCCCGCTGTCCCCTTCATTTGTCGCTGTCACCTCCCATCAGCAGACACCCAGCCTCCACTGAGCTTCCAGAGAAACTCCCCACACTCTCCTTTTCCTTTCATGTTGCATGTTGGCCAGATTCTAAAAGCTCTCAAGCCGGGGTGTCCGACTCCCGGCCCGCAGACCGCATGCAGCTCAGGAAGCTGTGAATGCGGCCCAACACAAAACCGTAAAGTTACTGAAAACATGATGAGGTTTTCTCGTGATTACGTGTTGCAATGTATTTAATGGGTGGCCGAAGACAACTCTTCTTCTTCCGGTGTGGCCCAGAGACGCCACAAGGTTGGGAGAGTTGAGGAGGTTTATCTCAGAAAACTGGCATGTTGGAGGCGCTGCCACAGTCACTGGGACCCCAGGGCAGGAAAATCTTTTGGCACGAGACAAAAAGAAGTCCCTCCGGAACATGACTTGCTTCTGATTTTGAGACTCCTAGGTGTCAACACACCCAGGGCTTGATAAAAAATACTCAGTAATCCTCCTACTTTCTCCAGTTTTGAAAGATAATGCTCACTTTCCACCCCCCTCTAAAAGAATACCACTGCTTTTTCTAGCCTGAGAAGGACTGTTCTTTCCCCAGAACAAGTTTGAAACACTCTGCGGCCTTGCTTAAAGGTTCCTAGTTCCAGGGAGAAGCAAGAAGATCCCGATGCCGGTCCTTGCATAAAATAACCAAGCGGAGTTCCTCCCCGCTGTGAGTGGGCCTGGCAAACCACAGCCCCTGCACTGGGGAATTTCATACTAAATAGTACGGTACATGTTTCTGGGCTCACTTCAGTAAGAGAAGAGCCCTTAGAACAGCCCTGACCAGTGTGGCTCTGTGGGTGGGGCATCATTTCGCAAGGCAAGAGATCGCCGGTTCGATTCCCAGTCAGGGCACATGTCTAGATTGTGGCTCGGTCCTGAGTTGGGGGCATATGGGGGGCAACCAATCAATGTTTCTTTCCCTCCTTTTCTCCCTCCTTTCCTTCTCTCTGGAATCAATAGAAGAAGAAAATATTTTTTAAAAAACAAATGCACGCATCTTAAATTTAAAAATAAAAACCCTAACTCTATTACAAAAGCATCCCCAACTACCTCCTGAAGGAAGCTGCAGTGATAATGCCTCAAAGCCCACGGGAGGCGCCTACGCCCAGGGCCCGCTGCTCCCCGAGTTCAGCTAAGCACCGGCAGGTCTGAAAGCTCTTTTCCATCTGTGTCTGAGGGGCTGCCACAGCCCGCAAAGGCGTGGGGAGTTACTCCACTGGCACTGCTGGGGCCCCCGGCCAGCACAAGACCTCCCAGATGGACAGGCAGGGCAGAAGCCTAGAACCTTATGACCCAGAGGGGCTTTGGGGTCCCCTCTCCACAGCCCACTTGGGGCCCATGCCACTGGCACAGAGTGACTCAGGGAGGGAAGATCAGAATGAAGAGCCCTCGCTGGCTCCTCCTGCCAGCCCCAGGAAGCTCTGAGTTCACACAGAAGAAAGGGCACCTCAGTAATGAGCTCCAAGCAGCGTCCCTGGGGAGGGAGGGCGCTGTCAGCGACCATTCCTGCGTCAGGCGCTGTCTGACAGCCCTGCAGATGCCCGCAGGCAGAACGACCCACAGCTGCCATCCACTCTCCGAAGTGTCACACTGGATGCTCAGTTCTGTGGCCCCCTAAGGACGTGTGGCTGAGCTGCTGAAGGCGGGGTTGCGGGTTCCCCTGTGGGGTGGGATGAGCACGCCCCAGGGCCACCATCAACCTCCAGAAGTACCGTGTGCAAACTGTGTCAACTGAGTCCAGGCCCGCACCGTGCCTGCAGTGGGCGAGGCCGCAGCTCCGTGCGAGGTCAGCCCCCAGCCTGGCTCACATCCCCAGCCCCTACACCGACCTGCTGGACAAGTTCTTTCACAGCTCCCCATTTGAAATAAAAATGGGGAGAAATGGACCTGCCAAGAGGCTTAACGAGGTGACTTTTGTTAAATGTTCAGAACAATGCTTGACAGAGAATAAGCACTTCTAACAGTGCTTGCTAGGGGAAAAAAAAAAAAGCATTCTTTCTGTCTAACAGGTAGGTGAATTTCTACAAAGGGATGAAGCAGGGGAGGACAGCCCTTCCCCAAACAGCTTTTAGGTCCCCTCTGTTGTGACCCCGGCTGCTAGAGGGCCAGAGTGAATTAACCACTGTCCCCAGGGCCCCCTCATTCCAGGTGGTTTATGAGCAACTAGCCACTACAATGAAACCAGCTCAGGCAGAACAAAGAGACAAAGACAAATACCCCAGGTTGCAGCTGGCTGTCGGAAGCCATCAAATGTCTCCCGTTTTACGCCCTCCGATGCAAGGGAGCTCTTTGCGTCCCTGCGCACTGAGCAGCTGTAACGGCTCCTCGGTGCGTGTGATTCAGGACTTCAAACGCATCAAAGGTGCTCTGATAACAGCATCTTCGAGATGAAATTCAGGGCTACCCATGTAACAGGAACGCAGGCTGAGACGTTCAGATCTAGATCTCAGGTATAAAATTCCACGTGATGAATTATAAAGAAATCTCCCGAATTCCTCGGAGACACCGCAAGGCCACCATTGTGGACAAGCGGGCTATCCCATGCCAGCCCACTGAAAACAAACATTACCCACCAGCTGGCTGTTCAACCTGGGGAGAGCGTTGGCTAAGTCACTCGGGGCTGGGGTTGGGACCTAAGATCTGCTTTTAAGATCTGTCAGCCTTCCAGATGTGCACTCTCTATGAAAATGACAATTCCTGTGCAACCAAACAGCTATTTTGAAAAGAACTGAGTCCCTGAGGCAGCCTCGGCTACACACCCAGGGCAAAGCCCCACACACACACTGATGACCGGCAGGAGCAGAACCAGACGGACGCTGGATATTTTCATCCAGCGCAGTTTTTAAGGGGGGCGGGGGTGGGCATCCCACAGGTAGGGTCCGATGTAGGTCTTTTGTGATAAATGGTGGTCTCCGATTCATTTCTTTGTTAATGTCCGGTGACTCGTGGAGAGGAAGTTATTCCTAAGGTTTTAAAATTCTGAACAGCCCAGACAGGTGGGACTCGGTTGGTTGTTGTCCCACAGACCAAAGGGTTGCAGGTTCGATTCCCAGTCAAGGGCACACGTCTGGGTTGTGGGTCCACCCCCACTCAGCGCGCCTTCAAGAGTCAACCGATAATGTTTCTCTCCCTCTCTCTCTCTCTCCCTCCCTTCTCCTCTCTCTAAAAAGCAGTGAGCATGTCCTCCGGTGAGGATGGATAAATAAATAGATAAATAAATATCTGAACAAATGGAAAGCATGCAAGTGAGGAGGCACTCCACAAAAGACCTTAAAATACCAAGCCCGGGGTGTTATCAAGAATACAAACACAGAGTCTTTGCTACCGCACCGCCTGAGGCAAGAAACTTTTCCATCAATTTCCCTTTCAGGGGAGTGGAGACTTGCCCTCCCAAAGTCTTGTAACACTTATTTCTTAATAAGTTCAGAAAACCAAGTAGTGGTTTCCAGCGCAAACACCCAACTAGGAAAGAGTTTTACACCCTCTGAAATACAAAGGACAGGAAGAGACTTAGGTTACTCATTATCCATTTACCTCGACTTAATTAATTTAATGCAAACGTCCTTCAAAATAAGGAAGGTGAGGAGAGAGTGGAAAGAGCCCTACCTAGTTCAAACTGGACACCCAGGGGTGCCACCAGCTCAGGTGTTAAAGAACCCGCTTCAGCAAGGGCGTGCCCCCGCCCTCCCATCGGAAGGTGCCACTTGCCGCCCGGGACAACCGGGTTCCCGGACGGGTTGCGGTCACCAGGCGCGTCCACCCTCCATCCTTCCCCTCCGGCCCCTCTGGGCTCCGGCTACACCCCAGCGCAGCTGCGCCCGGGGAGCGCGGCTCGCTCACCCGCAGCCCCTGCGCGTCGTCGGCCCCAGCGGGAACGCTCCCGCCTGCCGCGCCCCGCTACTTCCCAGCACCCGTGACATTTCCTCACAACTGCACCTCCGCGCTCGCACAGCGACCCTCCCGCGGCCCACCCACCCCGGCTCTGTGCGCCTGCGCCGCGCCCAGGACACCCCCGCCCCGTCCCCTCCACGGGACCGGGGTCCCTTCCGGGGAGGGGGCCGGGGGAGTGCAGCGCCGAAAGGTCTCTCCCAGGTCTCCCAAGGCAGGCGCTGGACGCCAGAGAAATAAGCAGCCTTCGGGGCTGGGGCGGGGCTGGGCGGGGACAGAGGGGAAGACACTCGGGCGCCGCGGAGAGGCCGGGGGAGCCTCCCAGTCACCGGGGTCCCTACACTTCCAGCACCGGGACAAATGCAGGACCGGGAGGCACGGCGCTCGGCCGCCCGACCTCTCGGGTTCTCGCACAGGGTCTCCCCGGGCGTCCCCGCTCGGCCCCCGCATTGTTCGCGCCGCCGGGCTCCTCCGGTTGGTGCCCCGGGCGCGCAGCCCCGGCCCGGCCCGGCCGGCCCCTACCTCCACCAGCAGCGCCAGCAGCAGCGCCGCGGCGCTCAGGGCCAGGCGGCTCATGGCTCCCCGTCGTCCCCGGGCGCGCCCGGCGCTCGCGTCGCAGGCGCCCGGCAGCGGCACTTTCCGGGCGCTGGGCCACAGGCCGGGAGGCGGGCGGGCGGGGATCTGGGACCCAGCGGGCCTCGTCGCGCTCCGCCCCGCGCCCCGCCCTCGCCAGAACGCGCTGGGGCGCGCGCCCGCAGACACCTGGAGCGCGGCCGGGGGCGCTCGGCGGCTGGGCCGGGACTGGGAGAGGGGCCACCGCGTCCCGCAAGTGGCGGAGGAGCGGCCAGGGGTCGCCTCCGGCGAGGGAGACCGCCCTGTCACCCCTGAATAGACCTAGGGAGTCTTTTTTCAAAGGAGCAAAGTCTCCGCAAGGTTCTGCGGGAGGTGATTTGTCCCTGGACCCACTGCTCCTTCCTGCCCCCGTTGCCTTCTCTCGCCCTCCGATTCCTGCGAACCGAGGGGCCGTACCTCCTTCCCACACGTGTTGGCAAGGACAGCCCAAGGACGCGGGAGGCAGACTGCCCACAGAAGGCTCCCTGCGCCTCGCCTCTCCTGTGGTCAGGGCTTTCTGTGCCAGCCCCTCCTGCCCTGGCCTGACCTGGGCTCCACCAAAATCCGCCCCACGTGGAAGTCCACCTTCCTGCTGCGGAATGCGGTGTTCGACTCTGCTGATCCTGCTTTCCACCCCCACAACCCCCGCACCCACCATATTTCTCTTCACACCATGGCTCAGATCCCACCTCCTTCATGCAGTTACCCAACCAACATTTACGGAACCTGTAGGATGCACCAGAGCCGAGCTGCAGGGCCAGCAAGGAGACAATGGAAGAAACCACGCCTGGAGTCTCCGGGGAGAGATAGTCACTTACACAGCTAAGTTACAGAGTGCTCAGTCAGGGCACAGACCGGTGGGGGCGAGGAAGAGGAAGGCGTGTGAAGGACAGGAAACTACCCATGGACCGAGATGGAAGGAGTGGGGTCAGGAAAATGGAGGTCCCCTAGGGTGAGTCCCAAACACTTTCCGTCCTTCGGTGCGTGACTCATCTGATGACTCTACCACAGGCACCAGCAGACGCCACCAGTGAGAACCAGAACTTGGCAGTAAAGCGGAAGGGACGCCTGTGGCCCTCCTGTGGCAAGGCGCCGTCAGAGAAGCCCCCGAGGGTCTTTAGACGCCAGTAACTTTGTTGACAGTTAGAGCAGGTCACCGCTCTTTTAAGGATCAAAGTTAACTCGTAGAAAACTAAGCCGCAAGCCTTGTAGAATAGAGATGCAAATCATCTCCAACCATGAAAATGCAAATGACCTCTGCTAGAGGCAGAGTCTTAACCCGTTTCCTAGCTAATGTATCGATTTCATCCCAAGAGTTTCTTCTTCCCTGGGCCCCACCGCCTTTGTCACTGGCTACTGCCCAGGCCAGTTGCCTGCATTCCCCTCTGAAGCAACTTTGTCATCCTAAGGGTTCCTCCGAGAATGGATTAAAATGCAAGCTTGACGTGTGTTCACTACGCAGTACGTGTGCTGACCTGTGGGCAGTCGACTGGGAAAATAGAATCGCTGGGTATCCTTCCACCCAAAGGGTTTACTGGGGGAAAAGAGAGGATTGCAGTGCAGCGCAAGCCACATGTGCACACGTGGAGTGGGGTAGGGACGCGGAGGAGCTCACGGAGGGGCAGGGAGTTAAGGGGAGGGTCTGCTGCCACCACAGAGGTGGGGAGTAAATACAGGGCAGGGACATGTAGTGCAAGAATGTCCCCCGGAGCCCTCGCTCCATCCGATGGGTTGTGTCGCTGCCAAAACTGTACCACTTCCCCTTTCGATCCAGCTCTTCCTCTGAAAACATCCCTGATCAACAGTCGGGTCTTCTGATGTCAGCAGCCTTTTGTCCCTCCACGTCCCGAAGGACTTCTGGGTGTCTGTCGTCTCTCGTGTCAGAGGGAAGCCGTGGGGATCAGGGAGCAGCTCATGTCTGCCGCTAGTGAGCAAAGGTGAGCAGAGCTGAATGGCAAGAATACAGAACAGGATTAGAACGTAGTCTATGTGTTCACCTTAAACCAGGGGTTCAAACCTGTGGGTGGTGGAACAAAGATGCTTATTATCCTGGGCAGATCCAAGTTCTTGAGGACAGACCCAATAACCAGAAAAGCTCCCTCCTTTCGCGATAGATTAGGAAAGGTAAAGAAGTGAGAATTAATAGTGAGAAAAAGGCATACAGGCTCGCTCTGGTCATCACGGGAAAGCTGCCCCCCACAGAGGCTGCCTGCTCCGGTCCTTGATGGGCTGCGTGCAGGCCTCCTCAGGGTTTGGTACCTTGTGAAGGTGAGACACACGCACCCGAGTCTACTCCCTGGACGTGAGCGGCACGGGGTTGGCAGCGGCCCCTGGCAGGCTCCTCCCGGTGAGGCTGGAGGAAGCCTTGACGGAGCCGTCTCTGCCGGCGACCATCCTCTCCAGGTTGTAGACGCGGGTTTGGGCTGTCATCTCCTCGGAGCGCGCTGTAAAAAGATTGCTCAACCAGAGCGTGGTGGTCTTCAGTAGGAGTAGTTAGGCCTTCTTGGTATTAAAGTGTGTCTCCTGTTATCAAGTATGGATCGAAAGAAGCAGGAGCCAGCTGCGTGGGGCGTCCTGGAATTAATCATCTCAGAAGGAGACAGCCTATGGGCCCGCAGAGGGTGGGTCTCAGATTTAAAAGAACCAACAGCGATGCTTTTGGCCAAGCTCTTTGAAAGGTTTACACGAACTTTGCCTGTTGAATCTTAATAATGTCGGGGTGTCCAACTAAACCCGAAGATGGAGGGTGGTGAGCACCGTAAAAAGGTCATGAAATTGGCCAAACAGCACCGACTTCTTGAAGTACCTGAGCAGTTGAATGCGTTTCTCCCTCACCATGGACTTTGTGGGAGGTTCCCCAGGTTTGATCACCTTCTCTACGAGGACGTTAGCCGCTGAAGAGGCCATGGCCTGTCCACAAGGGAAGGCACCAGCGCAGTGAGAGATCATACAGACTACGAGTGACATCTGTGTACGTCCATGAGAGGGGAGACGCTCGCGCAAACCTCCAATGGCCCATCAGACACGGGTCCAGGGCAGTGTGCACGGGCCTGCCGGCGGGGGGGGCCTCTGGCCAAGGGGGACGAGAGAGCGAGGCGCTGTTCACAATGGACAGGGCTCACGTTGGGGAAAGACGCACCTGTTACCAAGTAAACTGCAGGCCTAGGGCGCGACTCCCTCCGTGAGCTGCCTGGTGAGGGGTTTTCTGATCACATCACCCTGCGTGGTCACTTGCCCTCGCTGAGCTCGTCTGTCCCCCACTCATCACTCACAGCGGAAACTTGAGAGTGGCCGGTAGGACGACGGGGATGTTATTTGGTCTGAACCAGAGCTCCCTCTTTTGTCAAACCAACAATTGTGAGATCTGCAATCTTGTGTTTCTTTCTCCAGAGCCGAGTGTTGGGCTTCTCTGGCCAGTTTTTCTAAATCTCTGACTGGGGAATGACCCCCTCGGGCCGTGACGGAGGTTTGCCAGCTGCAGATCGTTTATGGGCAGCATTCCCTACGGGAAGCGTTGGCAGAGTGATTTCCTTTCACTTCCAGAGAGTCGAGTTGAGAATGCTCTGGGATATTAATAATGCAAAGGCAGCAAGTAAAAGCATAGCATGCAATAGTTCCCGAACAGAGGGGCCGTGTTTTCATTGTATTTCCGATGGAAGGACAGAAGCCCCACTGTTTCCACAACACTCCAAAGTCCTGAGCTACTGCCAGGCGTGGCACCTTCGGTGTGAATGCCGGCGGTGTTTCCCTCGGCCGTGCCCACACCCCAGTGGCGGCCCACAGCTCAGCCTGGCGGGCCGAAGCAGCCAGTGAGTGGAGAGGATGCTGCCTCCGCCACATCCCGAGGGCTTACAGTTGCATCTCCTGCACAGCACTTCCCGTTTCCATCTTTGAAGTGAGAGCCATCTGCAGACCACGGGAGATCAGCTTTACCTAGAGGAGCCGGGAGGTGAGGAGTCAGTGCTGAGCTGTCCGGAGGGGCTTCCTGGGGCTTCCCGAGGGAGGGAGACATGCGACGGGATGGGCGGGGGCTCTTGCCCCCGGAAGGAGACCTGTGAGGAGCAGTTAACAGCAGGGTTTTGTGGAGGGCAAGGCTATGAGCGCAAGGATGCTGGTGCCGTGAGAACTCAGGAGGGCCCCCACCGCCCGGGTGGACAGGGGCCCGGAACAGGGTCGTCTGTGGCCTTCATCCAGAGGACAGTCGTTGCCAGGGCTCTGGGGCACAGAGGCTCCGCGGCTGAGGAGCATGTCCTAGGGGTCTGGGGGAGCCCCCTGCTTGGGGGCAATTTCCTTTCTTTCATACTCAGAAGGAAAGGGGGAGCTGCTCATCGGGACGCCCAGGAGTGGGCGGGTTTCATAGACCCTCCTTTGACATCGGGTCTGCACTCATCCCTTCGTGACACAGACGTGGGTTTTGTCCTGAGAGAGAGAATCGTTACCGACGTGAAGAGCGGCTTCCGGGAGCCCAACAAAGGGGGGCTGGGAAAGGCCCATCGTTCCCCGGCGCCGTGCCTGGAGACGAAGCCCTTGGGGAGGCTCCGGGCGCCTGCAGCACTTGAACTTGCCACAAGCCCTTTTCCAACGTCCTGGGTCTTGACCAAAATGGCAGAAACGTCTTAGGCTCCATGGTGGGGCTTTCGTTTGCCGAGGCCGAACATGAACAGCCTTGGCGATCCGACCTCTCCGCGGCCCATCTCGAGGGTGGGCGAGCTGGTCAGCCCTGGGAGGGGCCCCTCGTCCCGCCGCCGGGAAGGTCTGTCTGCACCGGGCAGCCGTGTCGTGTGGCCTCTGTCGGGCGTGTCTGCCCGTGTGCTGTGGTAGGAACGTATCAGTCACCAGGGTCTCCTCCCCGGGAGGATGTGTTCCCTCACGGAGCTCACCCCGAGTGGGGAGACAGGAGGACCACAGATGGAAACCACGCTGTAAGGTGGGGTTAGCACCCCGCGTGGTGGCCCAGGAGGTAGGAGATGGGGGGCTTCCTGGGAGGCAAGGCACCTCCCTGACCAGAGAGCAGGTTGGCCAGCTGTCCTCGGAGTGCCCTCAGTCCCCACCCCCGTGGGGTTCGCCGTGGTCTAGGGACACGTCTAGCCTCATGGCCCAGCCGCTTTCCCAGACGCAGCGCCCCGCCGTGCTGTGACGGAAGCAGCCATTGTTGTAACTCTCGCCTTCTTCCTTCCTTTTGAACGGGCCTCCTTCCCCTGGAGCTGCCAGCTGCCACCAGGTGTCCCCGCTCTCCTGTCAGCGAGTGCCACTGTGCCCTGTGTGCCCATCGGAAGCAACGGCCTGAGCCAGGCACTGCGCCCCGAGGGCGCCCCAGGGGAACGTCGAAGCCCACACGGCACACGGACACAGTCGCCAGGCAGATCCGGGAGCTGCAAGTAAGGTGTTCGCGCAGGTCGGCGGGGACACAGCAAAGACAGTGTCCTCTGTGCTGTCTACAAGTCACAGGGAGAGAACCTGGACTTCCTGTCGTCTGTACTGAACCAAAGTTTGAAAGCAGGTCCTGGGCTGCACCTCCGAGCTGCCGGACGCCTTCTCCATCATTGCCGAGTCCGCAGGAACTCGTTTCTGAGTGCCCCTCCGTGCACTCACGGCCGTTCAGAAGTCGAAGCCGACGCAGCAACGTAGGAGAAGTTTGCTGGGTTGGGGGCAGGGCAGATGCGCAGTGGAATTCTCTAGCGGTCTGCCCGTGGCGACGTCGGCACGGAAGGAGAAGTTGTTAGCACGTGAGAAGCCCTGATTAGGTCATCAGCTGCGTTTCCCCACACTCACCGTGGTTTTCCACGGGTCCCCATCCCCCACCCACAACGTCAGCCTCTCCGAGAGGAGGGCCCACAGGCCGTTCTGTGTCTTACCCGTGTCTCCTTCGCGGGGTGGAGCCGGCACTGTGTCTCGGTCTGCTCTCGAATTTTCTGGAGTGTCAGCACACACTGCTGGGCTCAGCATCTGTGGCTCCATACCCACTCGTCACATGGAATTAAATCCGTCCCGTGTTGCTGTTTCATTTTCTAAAATTCCTTTTCGTCTTCGTAAAAGCTAGACTTACCTTCCAGTCCTGTTTTCGCTAAAAAATGTTTGCTGAGAAGCCTTGGTCTTCCTCAAATGAGAGTACGTGAACACAGGGATGCCAATAAGCATATTCTCATGTTTCCTCTTTTTTAAAAAATGCACTTCCTGCCGTGACTGGTGTTGCTCTGCGGGGTGGGCGCCATCCCTCAAAGCGAAAGGTCGCCGGCTCGATTCCCTGTCAGGGCACATGCCGGGGTTGCAGGTTCAGTCCCTGGTCAGGGTGTGTACGAGAGGCAACCGATCATTGTGTCTTTTTCACATTGATGTTTCTCTTTCCCTTCCCCCTGCCTTCCTCTCTCTCTAAAAATAAATAAAATAATTTTTTTTTAAATGCTCCTCCTGACCCTGTGGAGGGCTAGCTCAGGGTCCTGACGCTCTCTCTCCGTGTCCCAGCTGCTTTCGGGCAAACTCATTCACAGAGAACACAGATCAGCAGTCTCCTCTGAAGACGCTTTCCCGCTGCTCATCCTCTGCTGAGTTTAAATGGAGTCATTCCTTTAGGCTGGCAGAAAATGAGTGTAGACACCCTGACTCAGAGCGATCTGTTTGCATGAAAACGATCTTTTTAAGCAACCCAAATGGGCTATAACAGTGCAGTATTTTCACTTAGTCCAGGTGACATGCCCACCAAAGTTCCTCCCTTTTCCACCAAAAAAAAAAAAAAAAGGACGACACGCAGCCAGCCAGTATTTGAAAGCTGGGTCCATGGACCTGCTCTCCATGGATGCAAATACCCGGGCCTGGGCCCCACGGGCCGCTCAGGGCAGGACCTGGAGGATGGACCCCCTAAGGGGGGTGAGAGCTGGGTTGAATACAATCTGATGTTGTAAGAACAGTGCATCCCTTGGAATAAAAATCATTTCTTCCTGAGCACGAGATGCGTCCACTGTGCAGGTAGAAAGATGCTTCAAAGCACAACCAGTGCCAACAGATTCTAGGAAAGAACTCGGCTTTTCCTCTGGTTTCTGAAATGATGTCACGGCGAATCCTGATGATTGTTTTGCCACGTCCCCTCAACAGGTCACTAAGAATTTTCCAGTAAACGCACATTTC
The DNA here is from genome assembly GCA_004026765.1 of Micronycteris hirsuta. Lineage (NCBI taxonomy): Eukaryota > Metazoa > Chordata > Mammalia > Chiroptera > Phyllostomidae > Micronycteris > Micronycteris hirsuta. Next base: position 1,818 of record PVJI01024884.1, on the reverse strand, counting down.
AGATTTTTAAAATATTCTGCATGTTAGCCATCAATTTTAAGCCTAGGAGCATGCAGGACAAGTGTATTTAAGTGTGAAAATGGATAAGTAAAACATCTTGTGTTTATTTCAGTAACTATTTAGCGTTAGAGAGCTTTTAAAGCTCATTTTTGCCACACTGCATCTTATGACCTGTATGCCTCATCTTCTGTGCTAACACCAGGCAGCGTCCAAATGTCCCAGATGTACCATTTCCTACTGCAGTTTAGTCTGGACACTGACGGACCAGATTTCTTCTAAGTTAATCAGTGGGGTAATGAAGGATTTTTTTTCCATGAGAAACGAAGCCAACAAAGCTTCTGTGTTTATATATAATGACACATCTCCTCTGTCACCACTCAGTGGGAGCCTCTCTGCAGTGGGGAGTTTGTACAAAGTTCCATAAACGCAGGTCGAATAAGCTGAGCTCTCTCCTTTGATCCCCCCCCCCCACCATACATGTGACCACCAGCAAATACCAGGAGCAACCAGCTCTGCAACCCAACCATCGCCCATCACTGGGGAAATAAGAGTCCAAGTTTAATCACCTGAGCAGAATGTCTTATTAAAAAGATTACTCGTCATCTGGTTCCCTTGACCACAAGTGCTGTCCTTCACTGCGGGAGTTAATGAAGGTGCGGGAGGCACCACACACCTCGCTGGGACAGGGAACTTGTTCTGGTGACAAAGCACCATTACAAGAGACATCATGTGTATAGGGCTAAATTATCTTGTTTCTTATTGGTTGTCCTTCATGCCAGCCACCCACCTCACCCCATTAAAGCTGAAGGACCTGGCCACAAAATGAGTCCCTGTGGCCACCATGCACCCCTTCCCTGGCCTTGGAGTTGTTCCCAGCCCTGTGGCAGGAAGTTGGCCCCGGGGCGGGCTCCCTACCCAGATGATCCCCCCCTGCAGAAACGCCGGCTCGGCTCCCAGCCTTGCACACACGCAGCGCAGCAGAAGCACGGAGTCAGCGGGTGCTCTCGGAAGATCCTCTCTTCAGTTCTGTCCCGAGTCCAGTTGGTTGAGTCGCTTCACAATCATGCTGTTGAGTTTCTTGAGATCATCTATGTCCTTTCCCTCGGCTGCCAGTCTTCGCAGCACGCTGTCCATCTTGTTTCCAGTCTGAACTTCAAAACGGAAAAACAGAATGTTACGTTGGTGCGTCAGAGCCCTGTGTAGGTGCTCAGCTCGTAACCACGCGGAATGGGAACCGTGGGAGATTGGAACCGCCCCCACCACTCTTTTGACATCGTTTCTGTACATGCTGACGCTGACTGATATGTAGCTTACAGATAAACAGCATGTTTGTATAAAACCCTGGGAACTAACTTTAAAAGATACAGACTTTGACCTTCAGGCATCCCAGCTCTGGGAGATGTGCTGACCTTCAACCTTAAAACCAGGATGACGCACACCAGACCATCACTTGACCAGTTTCGAGGTCCTTATCAGGATGGACAGTGCTCATCTGCACATAGAGAAATTTTCAACCCCCTCCCTTGATCTCCTGGTTCTGTTCCCCTCTCTGTCCCCATAAAAACCTCTGCCCGCGCTGACACGTGGAGATGGGCTTTGGGACAAGAGTCCCCCATGTTCTCAGGTGACTGGCACTTGACTAAACCACTTTCCTTCCCGCCAGCACCTGTCTCATGGGCTTGGCCAGACCTGCACTCGGTCACAGCCCAAGCCCTGAAAAGCCCCCTTGGCGAAGCCCCGCTCCAACAGTCCACGCATCCGGCAGGCCCGGGAGAGAATTGCTGAGGATTAAATTGCCTATCAAGTGACTTAGCTTTA
>PVJI01024883.1:0-21276 GCA_004026765.1 Micronycteris hirsuta | reverse complement strand
GCCCTTCCCTTCTGTCTATAAATAAATAATTAAAATCTTTAAAAAAAATAAAAAGTGAATTTGTGGTTTCTTTTTTATTTCTTTTAATTTTTACTTTTTAGAGAAAGGGAAAGGGAGGGAGAAAGAGAGGAAGAGAAACACTGATGTGAGAGAAAAACATCGATCAGTTGCTTCTCACACGCACTCTTACCAGGGACTGAACCTGCCACCTAGGCATGTGCCCTGACCTGACATCAAACGGGTGACCTTTCAGTTTGTGGGACAATGCCGAAACAACTGAGCCACACTGGTGAGGGCCTGTGGTTTCTTTTAAAAATAAACATTTTGTTACCAGACTACAGGAATCCCTTTGCCTGTACCCATCAAAGCCCAGTCAACAAGGAATAGGAGTTTGCAGCCAAGAAAGTAAGTGTTTATTAGTTGAGAAAATGGCGCCAAGCCCAGAATCACAGGTAAGCTAGTGCTAAAATACCTGGCTTTTTGATGGTTTCTAGGGGATGGAATATATAAGGGGCTAATTAAGTTAGGGTCATGATTAGCTTCATAGTCTCTACTAAGGTAGGGAGTAGTTAATCTTTGCATCAGGTCCTGATGTCAGCCATGGTGTCACTTTGTCTGGTTTCACAAGGATGTGTTTGGTAGGGTCATTCCAGTTTTCTGGGTCTGGAGCTGAAACTCAACTGAGAACTAGATGTTACCTTTAATTTCACTGATACTCTGTTTCTGTGGTCAATAGACCCAAGGCTTTGTGCCTAAGATTGTTTAATGCTGACCAGGGGCTCCTTGTTCTGAGGGCTTAGTTACTAATGAAGTAGATCTGCAAGGAAGAGGGAGGCAGGTGAGTAAGGGTGCTGGACGAGGCCAGTCTGAATCAAAAGGAGAAAAGGTCAGATTAAAGAAATGAAGTTTCTGTGTGGTTACACTTTTACTAGTATTGAAGGAAATAATTTTGGTTTTGATAAAAAGAAATGTAAAATGCAATATTCATATTACTGTTAGTAAATTTCCCAATAAAAATATATATTACTTTGGCTAACAAATGTTTATCAAATATATATAGTTTTTTAGTTGAAACCATGCAGTAGTTTTAATTAAGTGTAACTCCAGAAGTTATCAGACTTTTTATATACAGTACAGCATATACTTTAGCTAAACTGTGTGGGATGAAAAGTTTTGTAGAACAGTCTAGGATGGATAGATCAGATTTTCTTTTCAGCTTGTAGTTAGATACCAAGATATTTCATTAATAAAAATACAGCATAGTAAAAGAGACTATGGTCTCCCCTAGTGTGCTTGGACAAAGCACTTACAGTTTTTGAATTTTAGTTTATTCTATAACAGATGCATAATAATTCCTGCCCTCCTATCTTACAAAGTTATAAAAATTCAAGCTGGCCAGTGTGTCTCAGTTGGTTGGAGCATCATCCTGTAAACCAAGGGGTCACAGGTTCGACTCTCCATCAGGGCACATGTCTACGTGGCAGGTTTGGCCCCTGGTTAAGTGTGTATGAGAGGCAGCTGATCAATGTTTCTTTCTCACATTGGTGGTGCTCTCCCTCTCTTTCTCTCTTTCTCTCTGCCTTTCCCTCTCTTTAGAGTCAATGAGCATATCCTTGGGCGAAGATAAAAAAAAATTCAGTGAGATATGTGAAAGACCTTTTGCAGTTATTATGTGATTTATCAGAAATATATGGTCCTTTAGGTAACTGAAGTATATTTCTCAGATATATTTAACCTTCATCCCCAGTTCCTGGCTCACAGCTCCCAAACCCCTTGGAATTTTCTAAGTGAGGAGAGCAACAAGGGTGTCTCTTGTGTTAATGAAGTGACTTTTGGACCCCACGTTGTCATGAGTTCTGGCCAGCAGGATTCGTATGCCATGGCTGCGTGTAAATAATTTTACACATAATTTTACGATGGACTAGAAATTCCGGGACCACAGGTCCCCTCCATTATGATCTTGGAGAGGCCCCGAACCAAGTCGACTGGCCTTTTATTGCCATTTCTCAGGCACTTTACATATGAATGGTCTTCATTAACTATGCATGAACTGTAGATTTACATTAGGTGATAGATGCCTAAAATAGCGCATCAAGAGGATAGATATGCAAATAGAAAGACAATAGGCTTGGGCTGAACTCTGGTCTGAGGAAGCTAGGCATGCATTAGCATAAGTCCTTTTGACCCAGGGAGAGAAGTTTTTAGCAAGAGCAAGGTTTTATTTTAAAAAGAACATGCTAGCCTGATTTCCCCACAGGAAATTCTGCTTCCACGAACATGGGTCCATGCATGCCGGCTTATGTTCCACGAGAGACTTTGCTCCTTGACACGTGTGAAAACACAGGGCTACAATTCCCCACTGTGGATATATGAATTTCCCTTACCACGTAAGGGTGGGGGCTAGTTATTATTAGGAGCCAACCATGCGGTGAGAGAACCAGAACTTTCAGTTTCACCCCTGACTTTTAGGATGGGAAGAGGGGCTTGAGGTTGGACCAATCACCAATGGCCAATGCCTTTGTCAGTCATGACTACATAAAGAAAGCTCCATAAAACCCAAAAATGACACTTTGTTCTTTTCGGGGAGATTCCACATTCGGGAACCAGAATGCTTCCATGTGCCACCTGCTAGGCCTCAAGCTCCACAAAGACAGAAAATCCCTCATTTGGGACTTCACCCTGATATCTCTTCATCTGGCTGTGAAGTCATATATTTGAATATCCTCTGTAATAAATATTCTTGTTATCTAATGAGTATACAGGTTTTCTTGAGTTCTGTGAGCTATTCTAGCAGACAATCCTGAGGAGGAAGGGGGTCATGGGGACCTCTGATCTGTGTAGCCCAAAGGTCAGAAGCACAGGTAACAACCTGGGTGTGCCACTGGGGTCTGAAGTGGAGGGTGGTCTTGTGGGACTGAGACCTTTACCTGTGTAACCTGACTCTATATCTGGGTAGATAGTGTCAAAATTGAGTTGAATTTTCAGACAGACTATTTGTTGGTATGGGGAAGCCTCCACACACACTTTGGAATTGGGTCCTAGAACTGTTTTCACCATTGAACAAGTACTTAATTAAACTTTTATTATTAATATACAGATTTGGTTTAATATGGACATGGTCTAGAATACCAGGGTTGTCCAACCTTTTGGTATCTCTGGACCACACTGGAAGAAGACACATTACATGCATTGCAACATAATTACAAAAAAATCTCATAGTGTTTTAAGTAAATTTACCGTTTTGGGTTGGGCTGCATTCATAGTCATCCTGGGCTGCCCATGGCCACAGGTTGGACACCCTGGCAGATTAATCCAAGTTAAATTAATTTATGTATAGTCAATAAAGGGGATATGTTAGGTTAATCAATGGTAGGTTTCTTAGCAGGTAAACTGCCCTCTCAGTGAATTAATGCCACACAGATTTGTTCTTCCATCACATTATAATCCAGTGTGAGTCAAGTGGATGTCCTTGGTGGCATTCCTACAATGCTGGGACCTGGGTTGCTTGTTTTGCAACTCTTCCTAAAGTCCTTTACTTCCAGCACTGCTGATTGGAAAGAGAAACAGAAAACTCACACTTACCATTTACAGTCTTGGGCTAAAAGTGCCACATGTCCTTCCCCTCATAGTCTGCTGGCCAGAACTATTTCTGTAGCCCCATCTCAATTATAGGGGAACACAGTGGTATGTGTGAACACTGTCCCTCACACAAGCAACTTAAAAGGAAGCTACTTGATTTAAAGCAGCTTATGTGAAGCTTTTTATGAAGTCTATGGAATGGCATTAAGATGTTTGAGAATCCCATGAAAATTTATACAAAAATTTGGACTCATGATGTTTATTTTTCTAGAAAAGGGGTGCTTGAAAAAGAAGTTAATTTCTGATTTAAGGCAACAGATAAAGGGAGAAAAACTATGAGCTTGGCTGCTATTTTTATATTTAATATTGCCTGTAGTTTGTTGCCTAATTAATACAGATGACACATGGGTAGGCATAGCTTCCACATTCAATAGGTGGCTTGGTCATTATCTAAGCATGTTTCATATCTTTAATCTTCACATTGACCATGAAGGCAGATATCCCTTTTTTTTTGCTGTTGTTGTTTGTTTATTTACAGGGAGAGGGGAAGGAAAGGAGAAAGAGAAGTAGAGAAACTATAATGTGAGAGAAAAACATCAATAAATCGGTAGCCTCTTGCACATGCCCGCTGAACCTACAACCTAGGCATGTGCCCTGACTGGGAATTAAACTGGCAACCTTTCAGTTTGCAGGATGACACTCAACTAATTGAGCCACACTGGTCAGATATTCTTATCACCTTTGTGCAAATAGAAGCATAAAGATTATGTAATATGCCTCAGATCACACAGCTAGTAAAAGTGAGGACCTAGAATTTGAATCCATAAATATTGAATTTCAAAATCTTCACATCACATGAGGTAATTGAGGTGTTTATCATACACTATGAATGAGATGTAAAAGACAATATAGCCTGAACATATTCAAGATTTTATTTTCCTGCAAAGTGAGCCACACACACACACACAAAACACCAGGCTTTAGCAGGTAATATAGAAATATTTGTGGTTGAATTGACAGACTACAACATTAATGAAGATCTGTTTTATACAGAAGGGGCTACAAATAGAAAAAGACCAAGTAGCAAAGAAGAAAACAGCCCTGGCTGGTGTGGCTCAGTGGACTGAGTGCCTGCCTGCAAACAGAAAGGTCACTGGTTTGATTCCTGGTCAGGGCACATACCTGAGTTGTGGGCCAGGTCCCCAGTTGGGGCCATATGAGAGGCAACCAGTTGTTTCTCTCGAACATGTATGTTTCTCTCCCTCTCTTCCTCCCTCCCCCTTTTTCTAAAAGTAAATAAATAAAATCTTTAAAAAAATAAAACAAAAAATTTCTACCTGAGTCATGTTTAAATTGGAATATGGACAGATAAATAGAAATATTTATTTAATGTTTTTGTGATTTTGAGATAACTTTGCTAACAATTTTCACAGTAGTTGCATTTAGCTGATAACATTTTTGTTCTTAGTCTTTCCAATTCTTTTCTGAATTTTCTATAATTTTACTTGAAATATAAAACTTTATTTAGAAGTATTAAATATTTCCCAAAACTATCTAGAGTGATTAATGATCCACTCAGCTACTTCAGAAAGAACATTGTGGGGTGGGTATACTAGAGCATTTTTGAAGATATGACCTGACTTTTTTTGGGGGGTGGGGGAATGAAATCAGGAGTAGCAGTTTGTATTTCAGCTAAGATGTTGTTGTTGTTGTTGCAAAACCCAAAAACCAATGCTGACTATGTTAAGCAAAATGGAATTTATTGGAAGAGCTTAATGAAGCCCTGGAAAGCTTGAGGATCCAGCTTGTACAACGAACAGGAACCAAGTTGCTCTCAAGGGTCAGGGAGCAAGTAATATGCAGCAGTGTCAACCTTTTATCAACTTGTAACTTTTATTTATTTATTCTTTAAAATATTTCATTTATTTTTAGAGAGTGGGGAAGGGAGGGAGAAAAAGAGGGAGAGAGAAACCTCAATTGTGCTTGCCTCTCACATGGCCACCACTGGGGACCTGGCCTGCAACCCAGGCATGTGCCCTGACTGGGAATTGAACCAGCGACCCTTTGATTTGCAGCCCGCGCTCAATCCACTGAGCTACACCAGCCAGGGCTCAACTTGTAACTTTTAAAAATTCAAAATTTGATGTCCCAAAGAGTATCTGGTTACCCAACCCTCAATCATAGGCTCAATATCCCCCTCACTGCTACTTCCCCACCCTCACAGACCTTTGTTCCCATAAAGAAAAGCAGCCACTTAAAAATTATGCACTATAAAGAGTTCTCAAACAGATTGGGTTGCCATTAGGACAGCCAAACAACAGTAAGTGCCCACTATAAGCAGCCTTTCTACATCTCACTGACAATACAAGGCTTTTTGTGTGTAAACTTTTAGAAAAGAAAATTAAAAAGTCAAATGTCTTAGTCAAATTTCTTAGTTTAGGTATGTATGCTAAATTAAGATGCAAATTAAATATATAAAATAATATTAATTTAAAATACCACTTATCTCTTAATTACTGCTGCGTCTACTCCAATATTTATCAGAGAAACAAAAACTGAGTAGAGATAGGTCTTTAAAAAATATGATTATACTAAAGGAAGTACAATAAGGAAAAGGAATAAGAAATTGTGCATGATAACAAAATTAAGAGGTAGATAGAAAAAAAGAAATAAGGGGTGAAAAGAGGAAAAGAAACAGAATATAGTAAGAAACGTGGGTACAAGCCTTTGGCAGCTCCCTCCTGCAGCCTCACTCTCTTTGCTAATACATACACCTCATCACTCTTCCGTTCTCTTCTTTTCCCCATTACTTGGATCAGTCCCAGTGAGTTCTTGGTACTAGGAAAAAACACTATGTCAAGCCCCCTCCAGGGATTCTGGGCTCATTCAGATGCCAGAAAACCAGGACAACCAGTTCCTGTCAAGTACAGTTTCCCTGCATTGTCAAACGAGCTCCGGAGAGCTGTGGGCTAGCAGCAGCAGCCCTGGTGGGCTTGGGCAGAAGCCTGATGAATGAACATGACAACTGCAACTAGGAACCTATTCCACCCTTTTTTTCTTCAATAACCAAAGCTGTTCCAAAAGAAAAGGGAGCCAACTTTGGGGAGAGCTCAGTAAACAAATTAAAGGTCACCCACCCCCACTGCCTGCTTGCCACCCACCAGGAAATTTGCCAAAGCACATATGCTGAGAAGTACTTTGTGACTATCCATCACATTTTCTCTCAGCTAAAATAGAATCTTATGGTTATTTGTTTGGTTTTCAATTTTTTCTTCAATAAGCTTAAGCTAGCAATTTTCAACCGGTATGCCGCAAGAATTTTTTAAATGTGCAATATCCAACTATTTAGTCAGGAGCACTCACTGACATCTTTTCCCTTAGACTGCCACATAAAAAATGATAACAGCCAACACAACAGTAGCTGTCCGGCATGAATGAATTAAAATTACACCTTTTTATTGGTCAGATCAGCAAAAAAAATTGTATTGGTGTTCCCCAGAATTTACTAAATAGTTTATATGTTCCATGAGATGAAAAATGTTGAAAGTTGCTGGCTTAAGTAAAAGGGATGCTCTTGACCAACAATTTGCAGCAACATAATCACTGGTTACTGAAGTCCTGAAAAGTCCATAGGGCCCCTAAATTATAGTCTGCTTTGAAAGTGAATAGCTGTATTAGACAACAAATATGCAAAGTCTAGGAGTAGTAGTGTGCCCCTTCTCAAGATTGTGATAAAGTCAAAAGCAGGAAAAAGCAGATAAAAAAATTGTGATACAATCTTCCTGCTCTGTTTTTCTCAAAAGAGCATATTTTATGTTTCTTTCTTGAGGAGTCACCCCATTAACTCCTTTTCTGTATTAACAGTGTGTCTTAACTGCAGCCAAGTTTTGCTCTATTTTGTAAATGAAAAATTTTTTTCTATCAGAAATAGCGAGCACAGGAACTTTTAAAAAAGGAATTACTATCAGGAGTAAGACTTGAAGAAGAGTAAAAATAGGTCAATATAGGCTTCATTTTATAGTATGTATTTTTTGAAACTGTAGTATGTACTTTTGATACATAACTGCAAACACATAAAGGATTATTTGAAGAATTTTTTGATAAAATTTTGTTATTTACTAGGAATAACAAAATTTAAAAGAAGAGCTGTAGACTTCAAAAGTTTTATTTGAAAATTAATATAGATTTGGGAGTATGAGCTCTCTCTGGAAAAAATCTTACCATTGTTAATATAACGAGAATAGTTTCTGCGACATCTATGCAACCTGGCAACTAAGGAGAGTGGACTGGAATGCTCCTATGTGAACTATGATGACTTCACTGTAGTAGTTAGTGGGGGTGGTAGATGACTTTGAGTGAGCATGTGTACTGTGTGGCTGTTGCATTCAAAATGACTTAGTGAGTAGAGCAACAAATCTGCATTAAATTTTACATTAAGCTTGAAAATTCCTCCATGGAAACTCTTCAGATGATTCAGAAGGCTGCAGCCATGGACAGCTGGTGATTGCAGCTTCATCATGACAGCAACACACCTGCTCATGGATCACATCTCGTGCAGAGTTTTTTGGTGACCCATCAAATCACCCAGGTGACTCAGCCCCCCTACAACCCAGATTTGGTCCACTGCAACTTCTGGCTTTTCCCAAAACTAAAATCACCTTTGAAAGGGAAGAGATTTCAGACCATCAACGAGATTCAGAAAAATGCAATGGGGCAGTGTATGGCAATTGGGAGAACTGTGTGAGGTCCCAATGTGCCTACTTTGAAGGAGACTGAGGGCTATTGTCCTAAGTACAATGTTTATTGTATCTTCCTCAATAAATATCTATTTTTTAATAGTACGTGGCTGGATACTTTCTGGACAAACCTAGTGTATACTAGTAATTGGGTAGAAGGCATATGATAATTAATGTTTAATACAGAAAACAGTGGTTTCTAAGAAAATCAGAATATGTACCCCTGAGATGGGCTTCTGAAAGTTGAGAAGAATCAAAATATATTAAGCCTTTAGAAAAACCATGATTTCTATATGGATGGGAGAACTTTAAAGCAGGAACAACTTAGGAAAAATGAGCCTGGCTCTGTACTCCCAGAAAAAGGGAACTGGAGATAAGAACATTTTGTAAGATTCAATGTTAAACTGGGTACGGGTTTATTTGGCTATCAAGAGTGCATTTTTTACTTAGACTGAGAGACCAGAGGATCTGGAGTTAGAGAGCACACATGACATGATCCCAAGGACATCACAGGAGCACAGAGTGAGCTCTACAGGCTGACTATCTGAGTCCTTGATCAAGGTTTAGCAATGAATGAACCCCACTCAGCTCTGGAACCAACTCTAGGAGCGGTCCCTGCTCAGCTTCCTCTGTCTCTCAGTTTGGTAATTACTCCACTATATTGTTGATAACAAAAATGAATATCAGTTCTTTTTATTGTATGCATTCTCCTTTGCAAAATGAGCTTGCAGCTCTTCCCATCAGGAAGCAGAGTCAATTGTCTCACTTCTTAAATCTTGACTATGTGACTTGCTTTGGGTTATGGAACATTAGCAACTACAGTGCAAGCAAAGACTTGAAAAGCATCTGTGCACTACAGTTTGTGCTCTCTTGCTGCTGGGTATCTGCCCACTCCTACTCAGAAAAAGCCTGAGGACGAAAGAGCACCAGGAGAGAGAACCCAGCCAATCCAGCCTCTTCCAGGGAGACTCAGATGAGATGAGTCCAGCTAACACATTATACAGCAAAGACAGACCCAAATTGCTACCCACAAAATTGTAAGTCAACAATAGAATTCTTTAAGTTACTACACTTTGGTTTTGACTTGTAATACAGCAAAAACTAACATCATTACTTAAGAGTAGATACCAATTATTATTGTTCAACTCAATTATTATTGTTCAATAATTATTGAACCAATTATTCCTAATTGGAATCAATTATTATTGCTCAATAATAACTGGTTCAAATAGAAAATGTCATTATAAGACTTTAGCAGAAAGCATGACAGGGGTATGAATTTTTTTTTTAATAAAATAAATCTTTATGGTGTGCATGTGCCTCGCCAGCAATGAGCATCCAGAAGGGACAAAATAGAACAAAAAAGATGGTGACATAGGTAAACATGGCTCACTTCATCACACAACCACATACAAATTACAACTAAAATATAGAGTAATCTTCACTCAGAACCATCAGAAATCAAGTTGAATAGAAGTCTGACAATTATGGAATTAAAGGAACTGCATACATCCAAACTGGTAGGAGGGGCGGAGATGCAGAACTGGCTGGTCACACACCCACATGTGGTGGAAAAAATTTCGTAGGGATATCTCAGGAGTGAGGAGCCCCAGCCCCACACAGGCCCATCAGCCCAGGATTCCAGTGCTGGGAAGATAAGTCCCCAAAACTTCTGTCTGCAAAAACCAGCAGTTATTGAGTCAGTGGAAGAAACTTCTGGAGTCCTATGCAGTTCCCCTTAAAGAACCCACACAGACTTACTCAGACTCATTCCCTCTGGGCTCCAGCACTGAGGTAACAGCTTGAAAGGCACTAGGGGCATACAGGGAGGAACAGAAGTGTCTGGCATCAAGGCAGGAGCTTTCTAACCAGACTGAAATGTGGGCAGAGGCCATTGTCCCTTTTCTGAACCCTCACCCCAACAGAGCCACAGAGCCAGCAGGTGGGTGCCATATCTGAGTCCATCAACCTGGCTAACAGTGTTTACCCTGCCCAGGAAACCCCCTAAGACTGTGTCTCAACAAAATTATGGGCCCATCCAAGCTGTTAACAGTGACTTTTCCATAGGAGTGGCTGGTCTTGGCTCATGTTCCACAACTTCCTAACTCCTATCAAAGAAGCAACAGCTGTCCTCAGTAAGTCCCCTCTTGCTAAGTGTCCCCAGTCCAAGCACTAGCAGATGCCAGCCGAGATTCACAGCTTGCCTTTGCCTGGGAATTTCCAAGCCCAGCACAAGAAGCAGCCACCTCATATTGCTTTATAACTCAGGCAGGATAGCCCAGGGCAAAACACAGGTGGGGGCTGATCTTGGCCTGCACCACCTGGGAAACTCCAGAACTTGTGCACCCAGTAGACAGCTACAGACCACATGGGATTACCACCACCCTGCCCCAATGTAGCTCATCCTCCATGGAGGGGGAGGTTTTTGGTCAGTGGAAACAGTCAGTTCTTGCAGCTGACTGGCCTGGGAAATCCCTTCCTTTGACCTGCCAACAGCAATCAAGACTCAACTACAAGAGGAGGGTATACCCAGCCCACACAAAGGGTGCACCTTGGGTATCCAGCTTGGGTGATAGCAGAGGCTGTGTCATTGGACTTTACAGGACACCTACTACATTAGGTCACAACAGTAAAGTGGATGAACTTGAGAATCAAATCTATGATATGGAACACAAGGAAGCAAAAATCAACCAATCAGAACAAGAAGAAGAAAAAAGAACCCCCCAAAATGAGGATAGTGTAAGGACCCTCTGGGACAACTTCGAGAGGTCCAACATTCCCATCATGGGGTGAAAGAAGGAGAAGAGAAAGTGCAAGAATTTGGAAATCTATTTGAAAAAATAATGAAAGAAAACTTTCCTACTTTGGTGAAGGAAATAAACATGCAAGTCCAGGAAGCACAGAGAGTCCCAAAAAAGTGGGCAAAGAGGCCCACTCTAAGATACATCATAATTAAAACGCCAAGGTTAAAGATGAAGAGAGAGTCTTAAACGCAGCAAAAGAAAAGCAGTTAGTTACCTACAGGGGTGATCCCATAAGGCTGTCAGCTGATTTCTCAAAAGAACCTTTGCACGCTAGAAGGGATTGGCAAGAAATATTCAAAGTCATGATAAGCAGGGGCCTACAGCCAAGATTGCTCTACTCAGCAAAGCAATCATTTAGAATCAAAGGACAGATAAAGAGCTTCCCAGACAAGAAAAAACTAAAGGAGTTCATCATCACCAAACCATTATTGTATGAAATGTTAAAGGGAGGTATTTAAGAAAAAGACCAAAACTGTGAAGAATAAAATGGAAAAAAATACAAATCTATCAACCACTGAATCTAAAAAACAAGCTAATCAAACAAGAAGAACAGAGACAGAACCATGGATACACAGAGCATTTTGATGGTTGCCAGATGGGAGGGGGATTTGGGGAAATGAGTGAAGAGGTAAGGAGATTAAGAAGTACAAATAGGCCCTGGCTGGCATAGCTCAGTGGATTGAGTGCGGGCTGTGAACCAAAGTGTCACAGGTTCGATTCCCAGTCAGGGCACATGCCTGGGTTGCGGGTCAGGTCCCCAGTGAGGGCCACATGAGAGGCAACCACACATTGGTGTTTCTGTCTCTTTCTCCCTCCCTTCCCCTCTCTAAAAATAAATAAATAAAATCTTAAAAAAAAAAAGAAGTACAAATAGGTAGTTACAGAATAGCCATGGGGATGTAAAGCACAGTATAGGAAATGGAATGGCCAAAGAACCTACACATGACCCATGGGCATGAACAATGGTGTAGGGATTGCGTGAGGGAGTGAGGGTGCTGGGTGGAGGGGACAAAGATGGAAAAATTGGGACAATTGTAATAGCACAATCAATAAAATCTATGTTAAAAATAAAATAAATGTAGACTTCTGGCCAAGATGGAGGCATAGGTAGACACACTGTGCCTCCTCGCACAACCAAAAGAGGAAAAACAATAATTTAAAAAACAAAAACAATCAGAACTGACAGAAAATCGAACTGAGTGGAAGTCCAACAACCAAGGAGTTAAAGAAGACATGTTCATCCAAACTGGTAAGCAGGGCATAGCTGGGCAGAGAGCGCATGGCAAGACAGCGGTTTGTGGAGCGGTACCAGCAACACTGCAGTTGCCCGGAGAGACCTGCAGTGGGCGCACCTGGGCAAAACTCTTGGCTGGCCCACCCAGACCCAACGGGGCCAAGACTAGTGGACCGGGCAGTCCCTCATTTACACGCAGATAAACCAGGAAACAAAGCTGGGGAGCAGAGCGGATCTCGAAACCCACCATCTCAGGGAAATAAAGCCTCAAACCACTGATTGAAAACACCTGTGGGGGCCGAGGCGCCAGTGGGAGGAACTCCCAGCCTCACAGGAGAGTTCACTGGAGAGACCCACAGGGACTTGGAACTATGCAAGCCCGCCCACCCACCCCAGTGCCAGCTCAGAAGGGCCCAACTAGCTTGTGGGTAGCGGGGGAAGTGTGGAGATCAGAGCAAACACCACAATTCTCTCAGGCCCCATCCCCACAGGCAGCGACACAATATAACCACGTGGGTTACCCCACCCTGGTGAACTACTAAGACTCTGCCCCTTAAAGTAACAGGTGTTCCCCGCCAAAAAAAAAATGGCCCAAATGAAAGAACAGATTGGAGCTCCAGAAAAAATACCACTAAGTGACCAAGAGATAGCCAACCTATCAGATGCACAGTTCAAAACATGCTAATCAGAAAGCTCACAGGATTGTTGAAATTTGGTCACAATTAGATGAACAAATGAAGGATATGCTAAAGGAAATGAGGGGAAATGTGCAGGGAACCAATAGGGATGAGAAGGAAACTGGGACTCAAATCAATGGAGTGGACCAGAAGGAAGAAAAAAACATTCAACCAGAAAAGAATGAAGAAACAAGAATTCAGGGGGGAGGGGGGAGGGCACAATGGGGAGAAGGGTTTTCAGGAACCACTATAGAGGACACATGGACAAAACCAAGGGGGAGGAGGGAGGTGGGGAAGGGAGGTGGGGTTGGAAGGCGTGGGGGGCGGGGAGGGGAGAGGATGCAGACAACTGTAATTGAACAACAATAAAGTAATTAATAAATTTTTTAAAAAAGATAGAAAATGCTAAAGTTTGGCCTCAAAAAAAATTGAAATTCTGGAAGCAACATTATAAAGATGAAAAATTGTATTTATAAAGAAAATATAATTCATTTGTGATATAAGAATATTTGAAACTGGCAGTAAACAAAGGGATACTTTAAGAAAATACTGATCATTTTGTGCTAACAAAAAAGTCAGAATATAATAAAATAGATGTGATTGGTAGAATTGATGAGTTCTGTGACTTAGGTACTAAAATTAGAAAGCTTTAATAAAGGTACTTTTTGGATACAAAATTTAAAAAAAGGAAAGAAACGAGAGTTCAAAAAAATGAGGAGAGGCTTAGGAATATCCAAGACATCTTTAAATGTCCCAACATCCGAGTCATAGGGATGCCAGAAGGAGAAGAGAAAGACCAAGGGATTGAAAACTTATTTGAACAAATAATGAAGAACTTCCCCAAGCTGGTGAAGGAAATAGACTTCCAGGAAGTCCAGGAAGCTCAGAGAGTCCCAAAGAAGTTGGACCCAAAGAGGAACACACCAAGACATATCATAATTACATTACTCAAGATTAAAAATAAGGAGAGAATCTTAGAAGCAGCAAGAGAAAAGGAGACAGTTACCTACAAAGGAATTCCCAAAAGAGAATTTCTCAGCTGATTTCTCAAAAGAGAGCTTTCAGGCAAGAAGGGCCTGGAAAGAAGTATACCAAGTCATGAAAGGCAAGGACCTACATCCGAGATCACTCTATCCAGCAAAACTTTCATGTAGAATGGAAGTATAGATAAAGTGCTTCTCAGAGAAGGTCAAGTTCAAGGAGTTCATTATTACCCAGCCTTTATTATATGAAATGTTAAAGGGATTTATATAAGGCATGGCGGGATATCAACAGGAAAGTGGGAGGGGAAGGGAGGAGGAAAAAGGACAGAGAATAAGTAGCATAAGTGGTAGGTAGAAAACAGACAGGGGGAGGTTAATAGTATAGGAAATGTAGAAGCCAAAGAACCAATGTGCGTATGACCCATGGACAAAAACTAAACGGCGGGGAATGGGAGAGGTTAGGGGTGGAGGGGAATAAAGGGGGGAAAATGGGACAACTGTAATAGCATAATCAATAAAATATATTTAAAATAAAAGTAAAAATAAAAAATAAAATAAATGTAGTATACCTATATTTTTATACTAATTTATTGTGCATTTGGAAATATGTAATTTAAAGCAAAATTTAAGAATACCTAGTTACAATTAAGTAATTCACTGGAATTCAGACATCCTCAGTATAGGCATACCTTGTTTTATTGTGCTTCATTTTATTAAGCTTCACAAATGTAGTGTTTTTAGAAACTGAAAGCAAGACCCTTCACCTGCAAAAAGATTATGACTCACTGTATTGTGTTACTGGCTTTGTAGCAGTAGTCTGAAACTGAACCTGCAGTTTCTCTAAGGTATGCCTATATTTTAATCCATGGTAGAGCAAACTACAGCCACAGGGTCAAATCTTGGCCTGTTTTTATAAATAAAGTTTAATTTATTTACATGTTGTCCATAGCTCCTTTAATACTACAACAGCAGAGCTGAGAAATTCAGACAAATGGCATCTGGCTTACAAAGTCTAAAATACTATTCGGCCTTTTGCAGAAATTGAAAATGCTTACTGACTCCTGTTTTAGTGCTTACTGCTATAATTCATCATCTTCATTTTCATACATTGTTATCATCCTTATTATTGTATCCCATGCAATGCAAATGGAAAAGAATATCCCCTTGATGAAAAAGCAGATACCTATAACTAAAATTACTATTCCTAATTTCTACATGAACACTGTAGTCAACAGGTAAAAAGAAACTCTTCTCCTTATCTTAGTAAGAGTGAACAAAGGAATTTGTCTTGTATTAAAATCTATTTGTTTGCCATCTAAGTCTACATGTATAATTTTTACGTAACTGGGATAATATGATACATTTAAAAGTATTTTTAAATAACCATTAACCAAAATCAGCTTAAAATAAGGACTATAAAGCATGTACTAGACTACATTTATTTCATGAATGTTTAGGGACTATATTAGTGTTGTTTAGGGACTATACTAACTGTTATCAAAAATCTTATTTACTCATGGATCCGTACAGTTTTCTGAAGTCCTCAGAAAAGAAGGATAATCCAGGAGAGTCTGGGTGTGCCTTTTTTCATTTGATTTCTTCTTGAAACTTATATTTAAGTCTTTTTTTAACACTGGAATATTCTTAGCCACTATATCTTTAAATATTTTCCTGCTCCATTCTCTTTCTTACTCTATGCTATGTCTCTTAATCTCACTTTCACATTTTCTATTCCATTATTTCTCTTTAACGCTATCTATTGAATAGCCAATCCATTGTATCTCAACTATTATTTTTTTAAATTTTCATTTTTAGGAGTTTTGTATAATACTTTTTAAAAATGCTTAGTTATTTTTCATGGTCTCCTGTTTCTTAGTCATATGTCTCATGCTGTCTTTTATTTATTTTAGCAAATTAAGCTTACTTATTTTATATTCCAAATCTGAAACCTTTAGTCTTTTCTCCCTGTTTAAATTTTCTTGTCCTATTTTATTTCTCTTTTTTTCTTTGAATACCTTTAGTCTTTTCAAGTGTGATTTATTTATTTCTTAAGAGCAAACATTTTATTTTTTTATTGCAGAAATTTGTATTTATTTCATCACTTTTCATTTTTTAAGAATTTTTATTCATTATGCTTAGTTTTCCAATTTCCCCCTTTATCCCCCTTCCACCCTGCTCCCCCAACCCTCCAGCATCATCTCCCTCTTAGTTCATGTCCATGGGTTGTACATATAAGTTCATTGAGTCCTCTGTTTCCTATACCATTTTTTATCTCTCCCCATCTATTTTATGCCTATTAATTATGCTTCTTCCCTGTACCTTTTTCCCACTATTCCTCCCTTCCCCCTCCCCACTGAACTCCCTCTGCATTATGTCCATTTCTCTGATTCTGTTCCTGTTCGGGTTTTTTGCTTAGTTTTTGTTTTCGTTTCTTTTAGGTTCATTTGTTGATAGTTGAGAGTTTGTTGTCACTTTATGTTCATATTTTTTATCTTCTTTTTCTTAGATAAGTCCCTTTAATGTTTCATACAATAAGGGCTTCGTAACGATGAACTCCTTTAACTTGACCTTATCTGGAAAGCACTTTATCTGCCCTTCCATTCTAAATGAAAGCTTTGCTGGATAGAGTAATCTTGGATGTAGGTCCTTGCCTTTCATGACTTCAAATACTTCTTTCCAGCCCTTCTTGCCTTATAAGAAATCAGCTGATAGCCTTATGGGAACTCCTTTGTAGGTAACTGTCTCCTTTTCTCTTGCTGCTTTTAGGATTTTCTCTTTGTCTTTAATCTTGTGTAACTTAATGATGATGTGCCTTGGTGTGTTCTTCTTTGGGAGTTCCCATAAGACTCATCTGATTTCTCAACAGGAATATCTCAGGCCAGAAATGATTGGCACAAAATATTCAAAGTGATAAAAAGCAAAGACCTACAACAAACAACTTTACCCAGCATGGCTATTGTCTAAAAATAGAAGGAGAAATAAAGAGCTTTCCAGACAAGAAAAAGCTAAAGGACTTTGTTACCACCAAACCAGTATTACAAGAAATGTTAAAGGGCCCACTTGGAGAAGGAGAAAGAGAAACAAACAGTGGAACATAGTTTAAAAAATAAAATAAATATGTACCTATCAATAATAATTTTAAATGTAAATGCGTTATTATAGAAATTATTATATTATAGTTTGAACACATAGATTTATACTTCTAGCTTCCTGAAGTCATAGTGTCCCTAATTCTGAACCCTAAGCGTTTGCATCTATAGCTGCATAGTCCCTGTGTCTAAAGTAGGAAATTCTAGCTCAGACTCTGGAGTAATTCAGATTCTCTGTATGTCGTACACGAAGAACCCAAGGCCAGCAAATCATCAGCCCAACACTAGATTAGGCTCTAATGATAGGATCTTATCCTTGAACCCCAGTATCTCCAGGAAATTGATTCCTCATTTTTACTTCTATACTCAGAGTCTTTGTCTTCTACTTTAGTAGGTCAGAAACTTGATTGCAACTTTTCTCCCTATGCTTTACTGCTCCCACCCACTATGAACTGGATTCTTCTCCATTATCCAATTCCATCTAGCCTAATGAATGAATTGCTCCTCTAAATGTCCTGTGACTAAGTATCCAACAACTACTCTTAGACCTCCCTTTCCTTCTGGAGCTTTTCGAGTGGTTTGGGATCTGAACATTCACCAGTCACCCAGTTTGCTGACAGCTGTGTGGTAGAGCTAGTATTCATGACTTCCAAACACTATGCTTGTCTATACTAGATCCCACAACTATCTATCCTGACATTTTCACAAGGTCCCCAAAATGAGCAATTTGGCAGAGGGGCATCTGGAAAGAAGCCCTCTTGAGAAGACTGGCTTCCTAAATAGTCATCTTACAGGGGCAAAAGCCAACTCTCTTTGTCTAGTTGATGTCAGTATTACTGAAGGCCTCAGTGTTCCTGAGAGGAGATATTCCAGCAAACCTAGGGAATGGAGGAAAAATGGCTCACCATAGGAAACCTTCTCATTTCACAGCAAAAGCAAATTTGAAACTTTCTTGGTCAATAAATCAGTTTATAAAAATATGTAAGGCTTTGCAAAAGCAGCCACTAGATTTAGGGAGTCAAATAGTCATCCTATATCCTGAATCAGTGTCTTTCTAAGGTAAAGGAAAGTAATACATGTATTAATACTATATTTTGAAATAGAAGCAGAATTATAGCTTAACATTTTCAGCAAGACCTGGATCCCTTTGCAATCTTTATTTAGAATGTTCTGACTCCAATTCCCTGTTCAAAGTACAACTGAGGAGGGGGTCCAGGTACATGATTAAAGCCTAAACCCCAAAGTTTTCTTGGATCATACAGCTATTTCAGTTAAAATCAGGGGTAGTTAAGCTTAAATTATGCAATTGTCTGTGGTAGCCAATGGAATATGCCTCTCAGATCTTCTATTGCTGGATGCAAAATTCACCTCCAGCCCTAATTGCTGATATATAACAAGGAGGCCAAGATTCTGACAGGCTGCTTCCAGCCAATGACTGAGCATGACAGGGATACCAAGGAGGCCCATTCCTAGGAGAACTCAGGGGCTCCTCTGATGGGTGACTTTAGCTCAGGGACTCTCTTTTGACCTTGCTGAAATGTTCTTAGAACTACAGGACAGTCTATCTATGGCTTTCCTCCCTTCCTTTCTTCCTCCTTTCCTCCCTGTGGAGAACAGGATCAATAAAGTGGTGTTGGTCCAATCAAGATAGTATATAAGACAAAATGGAGTCACTCATGTCAATCAAGATGGCTGCCGGTCAGCCATGACACTTTGGTTCAAGAAAGAAACTATCTAAGTTATGCTAGACACATCTGGCAAGGAGACACACCTAAGATATCTGCATACATCACCAGAACAGCTGCATCTGCAAAGCAGGACCACCCATAGATAGGGTCTCAGGGAAATTCCCTACTTGCCATCAGGGGTGCCCAGACACTTATCCAGAGACCCAAAAGGGTGGAGTACATCACTCTCAAGGGTATAACTGAGGTAGGCTCCATACCACTGCTGAGACAGCTGAGCTCCACACACCGGAGTGCTGCTCTATGCCATGCTATCTCCCTTGGCATTGGCCACTGGAGGCTCTGCCCTGCTGGACTGAAGACTTATTTGCCCTGCTGCCCATCTGGCTCCAAAAAATTCTTCCTTGCAAGATGCTGACACCCCCTTGCCCACTGTGCTCTCTCCTGGACATCCTGACTGGGACTTTGGGACCCAAGTTTATTATTCCCCCTTGATTGCTGTGTGTGTGTGTTATATTTCTCTTAGATTGTTAGAATGTAAGTAGAATATTAATGTATGTATTAATGTAATGTATGTAATGTAATGTATGTATGATGCTCTACTTTAAGTGAACCTGCATTCAATAAAATCTAAATGAATAGCATAGTTTTCTCATGTGACTCTTGTCTATTCCCTGGTGTGAGTTTGCTCAATTGGCAGCTAGCCAAGCAGTTGCCCAGCTAACCGATAGGAAAGACTGTATTGTAGATATATGCTCACGAAACTCCCTCCCACTCTCCTTCCCTCCATCCCTTCATCTCTCTTTCCTCTCCTCCTTCCCTCTCTTCTTCACAGATCACATCTGCTTCATGATCTGATGGCTTTCCCTGCCTCCTCCTGCTCCCTCCCCATTATCCCTCACAGGTATTTTCCCCATACTCTCTTATACATCTAATCCTTTCTTAGCATCTGCTTCTCAGAGACCCTGGACTGAGTCATTATTTAACTATTTTGTTTTACTGTGAAATTTAGGACCGAACATAATTTCTGAATTTAGGGCCAAATATCATTCATTAGAAGAGGGAAGACCTAATAATGAAAAATAAATATGTGAATTATAGTGATCAGTTAACTGTTGGCCTAAACCTATAGAAAAGTATCCCAGTTCTGAATAACTTACAATTTCTAGAGCAAGGCCTTGTAGACCAGAAGAGCTGCTGTAAGATCCAAAAGGAAGGAAGCAGGCAAGCCAGTTCTCCTCATTTTAGGTTCCCTGGAATAAACTTAGAGAGGAGGCTGTGCATGTAGAAACCATACCATGGCCTCAAAGCTTAGCTAGGGGCGGACAAAGCCCTGAGATCCATGTTATCCCCTCCGTTATCTATCCGCTCACGCACACAACAGAGTCCGCCGAGTGCCCACTGTACAACGAGCAGTGCGTGGGGCCCTGAAACGAGACCGGTCACGCAAGAGCGTTACCCTCAAACGGCTCGAGTCACTGGGAAAGATAAGCTTGGAAACAGAGAGGAACGGCTCAGTACAAGTCCCAAAATTGAGTTATGAATTGACTTGGGAAGCCAGATAGGGGCACATCCAATTCTGCTAGGCAGGCAGGCAGGCAGATATTTAAAGTGGGAATTGAAGAATGAAGGAACTGGTCAGACAGTGAAGAGAAGTGAAGTGCAGGAATTCCGTTTACAGAAAGCAAAATGGAGATATACCCACAAGGTGTCTGAGGCCTTGCAGCACTGGCTTCTGCCAATCTCAGCATCACACTCCCTGACATGTCGCATTGCAGTCCTGAACTGCAGGCACTGAGCCTTCTCTTCTCCCTCCAGTGTGCCGAGTTCTTTCCCACTCACGCTTCCCACTCATCTGGTGACTGACTGCCGCCTAGCACTTACTGTGGACCAGCACTGGGAATAAAGTGAACGCGACAGAAAAGGTCTCTGCTCTTCTGGATCTAACAGTCTGGTGGGAGAGACCAGATAAGCAAATAAAAGTAATTAAAAGAATAAAATAGAATTTCAGATAACGTTTGTGGTAAAGAAAATAAAATAATAAGTGTTACAGAACAGACCTGGGGGAGGGCGGGTAAACAATGTACTATTACCAAAAGGACCCCCCCACTTTTCTCCAGGGGTCCCAACCACCTACTAGGTTCGTTTTGCCCGCCGCCAGAGGAAAGACATCTCTCAATGCCAGAGATTCGTGAAAAGGAAAGGAATTATTTATTTACAAGTTATACAGACTTAATGACTTAATGTCTTCATTATTATGAAGACATTATTTATTTACAAGTTATACAGAGTAATGACTTAATGTCTTCATTAAAATACTGAAGTTCTTTAGAATACCCACAAACGCACACAGTCCTTCCTTCTCCCTCTGCCCAGTCTGCGGTACTGAATCTCAGGAAAAGGAATAGAAGTCCGTGGTTCAGGCAGACCCTCAATTCTGACACCATCCGCTGTGTTGACAACACGATCTCCAATTAATCGAAAGCCAT